>JAJEJH010000053.1:0-102500 GCA_026122585.1 Anacardium occidentale | reverse complement strand
CTCTGCGGAATTGGCCTATTTCTTGCGCGTACCAATTGAACTATTTTGAAAAATCAAAATGAACTGAAGAATAAATGCTTTGTCAGCAGGAGGAACAAACCCAAGAATCCTCCTTTTCTTTTTCTTTTTCTATAGCACAACTTACTTAATTGAAGTTTCTTCAGAATGTCCAGTCGGGCCACAGCAAGGCAAACGTGTATGGAACAGCTA
The DNA here is from genome assembly GCA_026122585.1 of Anacardium occidentale. Classification (NCBI taxonomy): domain Eukaryota; kingdom Viridiplantae; phylum Streptophyta; class Magnoliopsida; order Sapindales; family Anacardiaceae; genus Anacardium; species Anacardium occidentale. Next base: position 102,290 of record JAJEJH010000053.1, on the reverse strand, counting down.
TAACATAAAACGAAATCGTTTTTGTCTGTAAAAAATGGTTTTTTTGCGTATGGAAATCCCCAATCTTTCTAGAAGGTACTAACAAAAATAGAGTGGCAGGGATAGAAAAAGAAATCAATTCATAATCTTTGACATTTGACATGGACCCATCTCACGATTACGAATCAACAGATTCGTTGGGCAACTCTTGAATAAACTAATATTAAAATAATAATCAAAACTGTGTCATATAACTTCATTCCAAAAATGAAATTCTTTTTAAATCAATATGAAACAAACTTGGGGAATCGCTTCCATTTATTTTGTATTTTGATTTTTTTATTGAAGAACTTGTTATTTAGTTATTAAATTTCGTTATTTAAAAGTCCTCTTTCTCTTTTTTTCCTAATTTCATTAGGACTCCCGACAAACACATCAACGTTCTAATCTCTAATTTCCATTTCATGGTTATTTTTCATTTCTGTCCTATCTTGATTACGTCCGATTCCTTTGTTGGACAAAAGGCCCATTTATATACTATACTCGCATTGTAGCGGGTATAGTTTAGTGGTAAAAGTGCGATTCGTTCTATTAACCCCCTTAATAGTTATAGTTAAGGGGTCCTTCAGTTTCATTCATATTCCGATCAAAAACTTTATTTCTTAAAAGGATTGAATTTGAATCCTTTACCTCTAAATGAAAAATTTGAGGAAGAATATCTATTCTCGTAATTTGTATCCAAGAGTCACAATTCTAAATTGAAAATTTGGATTATGAAATTACGAAACATAATTTTTTTGAATTGGATCCATACTTCCAATTGAATAAGTATAAGTAAGGGATCCATGGATAAAGATACAAAAGTCTATTTTAAATCGTAACTAAATCTTCCATTTTTGTTTTGTATAGTGTAGATTGAAGTAAAATAGCTATTAAACGATAACTTAGATTTACTAGAGGGATCGACCTATTCATATTCATATATGAACTTGTTTTTACGCGAATTGTTTCATCATACTCAATATTTTCCACCATGACATCATTCATCTCTGACTCTCATTCGAAAACACTCAAAGTCATAATTTTATCCTCTCGTCCATGAACCTATTCCTTGGCATTCGCCAACAGCTCTATACTAGGAACATCTTCATGATCTTTATCATTAATATCAATGTTTATCTTATACATTTCATCTTCTTTTAAGTCATATTGTGGTTATGTCATTTTCATATTAATCGACAAATAATAATGATCATTTTTCATTGAAATGGAAGGTCCATTCATGTTTTGTTCCTTAAAATGTATATAGTTTCATACGAGAATTAATATTTTTTTAATTTCATCAATGTATGTCATTGTGTTATCATCTGTAAATATCTTTTATATCAAATACCCAATTATAAATACTACATTTTCAAAAAGGAAAATTTCTTTTTTATATAATATGTCCTACAAAATTTTATATGTTAATATTAAAATATAAATGGTAAAATATCATTAAAACGTGTATATTTGAATAATTTTTATTAATAAAACCTTCATATTTTAATAATTTTAATCACCCACAAATGTTTAAAAACTTGCATTTTAACCCTGTAGAAGTGATCACACATATTCTCCCTACTCTATTGAGTTTACTCCTATTCATCATTTCTTTTATTTTTATATAAATTAAAACTCAAAATTACGTCAATATTTTATACAAATATAGAAATAAAATAAATAAAATATTAAATGTAACACTTATAACTAACATTCACTACAAAAATATAGAATTTACAAAAAAACAAAAAAAATTGAGATAGGAGTAAATGCTCTTACTTTTTATGACTCTTACCTTGTAAACAATAAAAACATTTACTCTTACCTTAATCCAACTCAAGATTTCTCCATATTTTATGCAAATTCTAACTATAATCCATATAAATTAAGTCGATAATCATACTTTTAACTCAAGCAATTAAAATTTGACGAGAAATTAGGGTAAAAATGAAAAAATAGATAAGAGTGATGACAGGTCCATGATTTCTTTAATTCTCAAACAAATTTGAAGTAAAAACATTAATAAACCAGATATGCTATTATACTTTTAACTCGAATTCACATTAATGACAAAAAATAGATGAAAGTATAAGATTGAAATTTAATTTATTCTTACTATGAGCAAATCACATCTATTTCAAGAATTTTTCAAATTTCAGACCTAATTCTTGAAACATATAAAAAACAACATAATAAAATATTAATTTATTTGGATTAAAATGAATTTGTTATTCGATTTCATTTATTTTTAACTGAAATTTAGATGAAATTATACATAAAAAAGACAAATAATGATTAGAATTTACTTGTTTAAAGATAAGATAAAACGGGTATTATTTTGCTCTCTTGTCATATCTATATAATCTTTAAAATGTTAGTGTATATCGAATAAACCTCTTATAATTAGCCTAAATTTGATTTTGTATTTTTTAATGTTTAAGGATTGTTCAAGAGTGCTATGATTGTTAAAATGAGTGTTACTACTCATTTCTAAGATTTAATTGTAACCGGTTATGAATATATATATATATATATATATATATATATATATGTTACAAATGCCTTTAATTACAAGAAAAAGGAAAAGCTAGATGAAGAATTCAGTTCTCTATCCCAAAAATAAAAAAGATATGCTATTGACCTACCCCAAAGGTAACCATTCTTAGTTGTGACTCTATGTTGCATTTAATTAGCCTGCAATTCAAAATTTTGAAAGTCATAGTCCAGTAGTATAAATGTTATTTTGTAAAGCCAAGTTCTCAACTTTGCTAGTACAAACATACACTTCAATAACCCCAAACCCATTAACATTTGTTTTCAGAAGTGAAAATCCATAGAGATCTCCCATTCATGGAATAGATTCATACATTTGATTTCACCTGTGTATTCCCTTGAAAAAAAATGATATATACCATTGGCTTTTCTTCTTTTTTTTTTCCAACATCTCTCATAAAGCTGAATTTGGATGTTTCAATTTTTGCCTCCTTTGGAGACAAATTACACCTTAAGCACTGCCACCTCACCTACCCATCTCTTGCTTCAACTTCAACTTAAAAGGATCTAATTGCACTTCCAAATCCTTTCCCTTTACAACCTAGCAATGTTGTTAAGTTTCACATATACATCCTGGAAGTGGATTGGCATAAAAACTCTCCTCCAGCTTTGGAAACTCTCCGGCCTCCCTAAGATATGGAGCTCCATCTCTGTCTTTGTGCAGCTTTTTCACTTTTGAGCTGAATTTCTTCCATGAAATTTTTCCTTCATCATATTCATCAACAAGTTTGACAAAATTCATCCTGCAATGTAGGTTGCAATGAAGTTATTATTCACAAGTTTAGAATGGAAATTGACAGCATAAGCTAAGATAAGTCAGCATTTTACTTGTCCGGATTGATAGTCTTCTTGAAGTTCTCAAACCGCCTATGACCTTGAACTGCCTTTGCCATATTTCCATCATAAGTATAAAGAAACACGTCACTCTGTAAAGCAACTACATAATCTAAACCAGCCAACATGTTCTGGTGATTTTTGAAAGAATCCAATTCTTCTTCTGTAGAAAGAGTGGAATGAGAGTAGATGTTGGGAAAAGCATCCTGAAGATATTGCATGCTTCCTTTTCCATAAGCTTCACCAGCTACCAAATAAATCCTGGTGCTGGCTGGGAATCCCAGGCCCCTAAGCAGAAGTGAAGTCTCTCTAGGGGTCAATGGGCAGCCACCAAGCAATCTTTTTTCGGTTCCATTAATCTCCTTCTCCTTCCAATGACTAACTTCATATCGCATCCTACGTAGCTCATCATCTTCTTCTGCTGTCAAATTGCGACTGCACCCTGTAAATGCAAGCATATCTTTTTCGTACCTAAAAGGAATATGAAAAGATTAAGCTTAATCTTCACAGGGTTCATGACAAATCTAAAGTTTATTATTAAATTCCTCATGGCAATTTAAACAATTAAAAGCTTCAATTAGAAACCAGTAACTGAGTTCAAAATGAGTTGAGGCATTCCAAGCAATAGGTCAGAGAAAACAACAAATTATTAGAAAACCTAAAATCAAATAGGCCTTCGCTTTTCATAACGCCCATCCTGGGGACAAGTGGATCACATCCCCTTTTCCAAAAGCTCTAAATTAACATACTAGAAGGTATCTCTGCGAAATAATACTAAAATCCAAAACAATTTTGTCTAGATTGAAAGCTAGATAAAATTACCAAAAAGTGAGAGAGCTCTGTTGGTCTCAGAATGATGCAACTGATTCTTTATTTGACAACAGGACTCAGAAGTTTGGATACTATAGTGGGCTTCATTTTCAAAAATTAAAAAAAAATAATTAAAAAGTCAGCATCATCTATATAGCTTTTAGATTAAAGAAAAAAAAAAACCTTGAACATCTACATTCAAAAAAGGTCAGTCCACAAACACCCGAAGGGAAAAAAAAAAAATTCCGACTCACTCAGTGTAAGTATACAAGTACCAGAACTTACCTCAAATGAAGAGCAAGATATGGGCTTCCATTTGCTCGCATTCTAGAAACCAAGGTATTTCCCAGTTGTTCTATAGGGGCTGAATACTTTAATGCCCTATAATTTACCCGGCACCTCAGCCTTTGTAAGGAACTTGGGATTCCATTGTTGGCAATACGAGAATCAGTATGGGTAAAATAGATTACTTTGTGCTGCTTCAACAAAGGGAGCACCTCTGTTTTGTAATAACTAACCTGAAGAAAAGAATACAAGTTCAAAGATTATTACTCCACCTCAAAGAATGTTACAACATTAGGAGATCTAGCAAGAAAGATGTAATAATGGCAAAGCATAATCACTTGTACGCAGGTGTGAGCATCCAAATTACCTAATTGACTGTTTTAATGAATTAACATGTGGCTTAGTACCTTACTCTTTGTAGTAAAAAGAAGGTCCACATTTATCGCGATGTGCCTATGGTGTTATGCCATGCAGATACAATACAGCTAATTATAGATTAAACATGTACTCACCTTAGACCAAGATATTGGTGTTTTGTTGAAAGGCTCAAATGCAGCAAAAGCAGGTGGTAATGTCTCAACCACATGGACATCACCCTTGAGTGTTTTGATAAAATGTTTCCAATCAAACAGATCTTTGAAGCCACTGTTGTGTATAAATGAGATGGATTAGATTATGATAGATCATTACAGAAAATTAAATGAATATTATGCAGTGCAAGTTTTTTCTTTTGATCATACACATATCAGAAATGATGTCCTGGCCGACATTATAAAGATTTAGTTAAATGATCATAACAAAAGGGTATCAGTTCAGTAGTATTGGAAGAAATCCTCCTGTGTTGATGGCAGAAATGTATTGTCACTTAAGTGACGGGCACATGGTTGCATTGTTCAAACTAAAAGGATTCCTTTGCTTTTGTAGTTTTGCAATGTGTCTACTGGACATCACGCAGAAAATAAATTTTGTTCAGAGAAAAGGCAAATACTAATTCCAAGATGAAAAATGTGCCAATGGTTTAAGATAGCCAGAGAGTAAACGAGAAGAGCTATATGGTACATTTTCAACATTATAAACCCATTTTCCCCACAATTTAACACAAGATGTTAGAAGCTTAACCACAATGTTTAATGACCAAGTTAGCCATTAATAGTCATTGATGGTTAATCAGTGTAGCTAAAAGTTGAGTTTTGATGTGTTAAATATGTAAATAAAATGTAAGACCATTCTGATTATCTTAATCAGAGAAGAGCATAAAAGAAGCAAACCTCTCATCAGCCCAGTAAGATGTGTGATCAAGCATAGGAAAGACAAGTGTTGCCTTCATTATCTTAGCAACAGCAACCATATCACATATCTGCACTCTAAAATTATGGATACATCAGATAAGCTGAACCACGCAACATAATCCTTTAGAAATGATAGAAACACACAACAGCCAGACCCCAAATCTCATCTGGTTCAAGCCACCATTAGCATTAATGAGTACGTAGCCATTTGTCTTTGCATCTAACTCTGCCACAAGAAGCAAGAATTAGGAACTAAGAGGATGCTAAAACCATAGGAAACCAAAACACAAACACAAGAATAAGTTTCTTACTTTTGTGATTTTTTGGATTATCAATGCACTGGGTGAAATTATCACTGTTAGGCTTGGACCAGATACCTGAATGCTGAACAAGAAGTAAATTTCATGAATGAAGTAAATGAATTATTCAAGAAGCTAACATTTTCCTCATTCTCAGAAACAGACCATTTTTATGGAATTACTTTTCAAAAGTATGAATTCTTATATTTTCTAACAACAGCAAAATAGATGAAATGCATAAGTTATGCATTTGACACTTACTTCAGTAGAGCCATAGTTACTACCAACAATACCAGATGCAACCATCTTTAGAGTCCGTTCAACATCACTACCTCCTTTGTCCAATCGGTAATCATGAGAGCTTTGGTCTATTACATTTGAATGAGTGATGGAAGAGTAAGGAAAGTCCTAGAAAAATATAAGACAGGCTTGATTAAGATACAAGGGTTGGTAAACAAAAAGAAAATGCAAGAGCTTATAAATGAATAAACAAACTTACCATGCCATGAAAATACTGGAATTCAACTAGTAACAAGAAACTATATGTTGACCCAAAACATCATTTCACAAACAATATGCTCAGTAAGTTATATACCATGTCAGATATAGTGACTCGAATTATGGAACAGGCATTCCAAGTTGAAGAATTGGTGTTCTAGCAGCAGAACAGATGTTCCAGCATAATGAATTCCACCTGAATCCTCAATTTTGGGCAGAATAGGAAATGGCTAGAGGAACAGTCTCGTTCGTGATTTGAACAAGTACAATTTAGAGATCCAAAACAGGCGTTACATTGAATGGAATGATTGTTTCTATCACAGATTAAAATATGTATCATTCACAGATTTTATTAAGTTGTAAAGATGCTTAAGAGATTGCACAGGATTTTAGAATTCCGCACATCATATTCAAGAGAACTTTAATATCTTGTATTGTCCTTGGAGCTCAAACTTCAGCAATAGTGACTTCTCCATTCTTCACTTGTGGTTTTTCCCAATTTTGGGTTTCCACATAAATTCCTAGTATTCTTTTACTCTTGCGTTAGGTGATTTTGGGTCTCCATGTTACGCGTTACACACTAGGAAGTAAAATACTATCAACAAAAAGTTTAAACATGCATTGAAGATAACAGAACTGCATCATTCTATTCCAACGAGCAAGGAACAAATCTATGAGGGGAAAGAAAATAGATGCCTCCGATCAAAATTCAATCTTTGTAGAAGAAACAACCATCAAAACTGCAACCCCTAATCACTTTATATAGATCACTGTATGCATATAGCACATTTCAATTGATATGCCACCAGTCATTCCTTAAATAGCACTATGGACCCCATACATATATAGATATAAAACTAAAGAAGCTCAAAAAATCATATATAGCATCCAATGAAGATTTTGTTTACCTGATTGAAATTTGAAACATGAGAAACATACACAAATAAACAGAGTTATAAAGCAAACCTGATCGGAGGCAGCTCTTTCAATGGCAGATCCAAACCAACCACTAACACAAATCCTGAAAACACCTAAGAACAAACAAACCCCACAAAAAACAAAGAACATCCAATGACCAAGCTTCTTCTTTTCTCTGAAACCCAATTCTAAAACCACAGATCCCACAACCGGCTTCTTCAACAAACTCCTTAAATGAACTCTCTGGCTCACATGGTTCCCAGCTTGGTGCTTAAACTCAGATGCATCGCAAGAACCCAAGCTGGCTCCAATCTCAGATCTGGGTGAGTTCACTGGCACATCAATTTCATGATGATTACCAAAACTAGAACCACTGGAATTAGTATTTGTCTCGTTAACATTGTTCTGAGTGTTGTTAACATTACGCTTGAAAGAGTGAGCTCGTCGAGTCATTGAACCCGTGAATCGCGGGCTGTTGACGCGCTGATGAGAAACTCCTCCATCGCCGCTGTTGTGATGGTGGTGATGACCCATGATAGTGATGTATGAGAGCTATATAGGGTTGTTACAAGTGACTGGAATTTGAGTAGATTGCCATCAACAAACTGAACAAACTCTATTCAGTACATTCAAGAATATACAGAATTTAGCTGAGTGCACGCTCGTTATCTCTCCAAAACCCGAAAAGTCTGAAACCCGCGTTTCGCGTTAAGGTGAGAATTTGTACACATTCAATGGGAAAAGTAAAAGAACTACTTACCAAATTTGACCAAATGCCTATGGAGGGACTTTGTAGTTCCAATTAAAATTAAATGAAAAGTACGTTATGATTTCGTGAGTAGACCAATTGAAACTTGAGGTTCTTCACTTGTACGATTTGTAGGTCTGAATTAGTGTTTTCCACTGGAATTTTGATAAAAAAGTTTTTTTTTTTTTTTCTACCGAATATTTTTTTCATTTTACAATAAAATTTACTATCACTTGTACCCTTAATAATATTTATATAAATTCATTTTTATTCTAACTATTTTGCATTTTCTTTTTTTCCTCCTCCATCTCATTTTTCCATTTCTTCTCATTTTTCTCATTTCTTGACTTATAAAAACCGCCCTAGGAAAACCTGCAAAACTGGAAATGACAGTTTCCAAATTTGATATATGAGTTGCAGGTTGAAAGAGGAGCAGAATAATGCATTGTAGTGCTACAAACTACAAACCAATTATATATAATTTACATTTGTTAGATATATTAAAAACTACTATACTAATAGTATAAAGCAATATCCTAAATATATTAAGAATACCACTAAACACTTTATTCATAATTTACTCTTTTATAAGTTTTCATCTTTATCACCGTCACCACCTCTGTAATATTTTGAGGAGATAATGATTTTTTTAGATTAAAAATTGGGTTTAAAAATGAAATTTTGTAATAAAAAATAAAGTTGAGAAGGTTCAGAGGTAAAATAGTTATTTAAAAGTCATATATAACATGTACATAAGTATTTTTGGGAAAATATTTTATATATAGCTCAAAAAGAGAAAGAGAATCTAAGATTTTCCTTAACACACAATCGTACGTCTTAAACACACGACCGTGCGTTACATGAGCGTTGCCATATATATGTTTATTTTTCAAATTTTTGCACTTTTCCTTCAGCTTTTCTTCTTCTTCTTTCCCTAGTGAACCTTAGATCCATAAAGGGTACGCAACTAGCAATCCAACACCAAATTAAAGAGCCAGAACATGTTAGCAAGAAAAATTCAATACCAAAATAGAGTTGAGAGCACGATTGTGTACCCGTAAGTGCATGATCATGCAGCCTCATTTCTACAATAACACAACCATGCATGAAGTTGTGCAAGCCTGAAAAACTTGAATACATGACTGTGCAAGCTAGAGCACAACCGTGTGCTTATTCCCAATTCTACACACTCGTGTAAGTAAGACACAAGAGTGTTAGTAAGCTATTATTTGTCCGTGCAAGTGTTAGACACGCCTTTGTGCCTTCGTGCATGACCGTATGCCCTATATCACATGCTCATGTGAAAAGCAAAGAAATTTCAAGAAATGCACAAATGCTAGCACGACTAGAAATACACTTCAAGCACGACCCCATGCACTTTCTTACACGCTTGTGTGCACATAGGACATGACTGTGCTCTTAAGCCAAAATGCACATAACATAATAAAAGCATTTCTAAGCCACTTTTAAACATACAGAACTCAATAACAACAAGAGAAAATAAAACATCACGCATGAATAGCTTCATTTAGCATGGTATACAATACAATGTTTTCAAATCCAATGATCAAATAGTATTTTTTTTAAATATAAAATATTTGATGTTTCAAACATCAGTTATGGTGAATACGAAGGGGTAATTGTGAGTTTGCACCAACGTCTATTAAAAAGGATATGGTTATTGATCAAACTCATTAGAGAATACTGGTTGTGCATCAATAGTTTTCAATAGGATTGAATTTATACAACTAGAGTGTCAAATCCATGTGTTCATCAGTCTAGCCAACGCAACAATTCATTACATGATCAAGATTTCTAACTTACACGATTGTGTAAACTTTTCTACATGGACGCATTCCCTATGAAACCTATCTAACACGAGTACAGTCAGGTTTACACAAAAGTGCATTTTTAAAAGGTGACATACGATCGTGCATTCAAAAATCGTATAGTCGTGTGTCTTTACTTCTTCATGCATGGACGTTTTATACTATTCCACAAAGTCATGTGTTCCTCTTATAGGACACACATAATTGTGTGACTTGATCACTCATGGTTGTGTGTCAGGCTAAATTTGTAAAATAAAACTCTTTGTCCTCTTTGTCATGAATTAATTCATGCAAGAACTTGGTTAAATATTTTAACTTAAGTTTTCATCAATTCAAAACACACAAAGGTCTAACTATATACAAATAAGCAAAGTGAGAATCATATCTCACACCCTAACCAACTCATATTCCAGCTCAACTCTCGAATCACTAATTTGTAAGAAGGGAAATAATGGGAAATGAGTGACAAATCACTCAATAAGTAATTTTTTATCTCTATCCTTAAACAAGCTTTCTACTCTAATCCACTTCGTGACTAGTCACAAAGCTCTATACTCTTTTTCTTATCTATATTCTTAGTTGACAACATCTCTAATCTCTTTCTTTTACTCATCTTGTTTATTAACTCATCCCATTCTGATCTCTTTACTTGGTCTATCTCATATCCTTATCTGATAGACTCTATCTTGTTTATTTCTTATCGTATAGGCTTCTCTCTACTTAGCATATCTTCTTGTCTTTAATTTTGATTCATGTCATGCTATAAATACATATATGATTATATGTATATAACAGTGTGAAATATTTAGATTGGCATGACTTTTCACAATTAACTTTCCTTTTAGATTTATTACTCTTTTATTTTTTAAAATAATATCAAGGATTCTACGGTATTCATGACTTTTTCTTGAATCTTATCTAATTTATTTTTTATTTCTGATTATGATTTACTTGCTCTATAGTATCGCATGAGTATACGTATCCTAAGGGAAATTATAACTATTCGATCGGTTAGTGCATTATATTTCCATATCTAATGAATGTTTATTGTTTTTCATATGTTTGTTGTTTATTGTATTAGATTTGCATATTAGGATGAGTCTTTTATCATCTTTTAATTTATGTTATGCATCATATTGGGATAAACATATATATATATATATATATTAAAAATCATCCATCTTTAACGATAATTTTTCTAAATAAAGCTTTAGACGGTGACTTCTTATTGAGAAGTCCTACTTGACATGCCACAACAAAAACCCATCAAACATATATTAGGAGTTGAAACCATAGAAAAAGGTATGGGGGCAGGTGTTTAAAAAAAGTCAATGGTAGTCAAACCAAGTTTATATACTATTAAATATATTAAAATATATTATTTTAATTAATTTTTCTTAAATAAATTAAATTAAATTAAATTAATTAACTTAAATCCTGCCAACCAAAATTGACTAAGCCCACCTAACTTGGTGGAAACATAAAGGGCACAGCATTAGTCTGAAACAATGTGAGTGCAGGACAGAAACATGTGTGACCAGTGCCCTTGTGGACTGGCGGTGAGCTGTGTGTCCTTTCTTATTTCACACACCTCTTTTTCTATTTCGCCTTTAATCATTGTATGCCAAAATTTGAATGATGAACCCAAAACTTTGACGTATGACCGACACCTCTTAGCCTTTGAATGTAGCAAAGTTCATTTACAAGGATGTGAAGAAATCGATTCAAACCACAAAATTATATCGAATTATTAAAAAAAATTATAGTTTGATTCAAATTGGATTAGTTGAAAAGATTGATATAGGTTAGTTTTTTTTTTTTTTTAAAAACGGTTTCCGATTTATTCGAATAATTTTAATCTGAACCAACCTACAACCTATTTACATAGATAATAAACATTATATTACTCCATGCTCTCCCATTTTACATATATAATTATGTTGAGCTGCAAAACAGTTCAAATCATTATTTCCCTCTTAAAAGACTGCAGCCCACAAGCCCAACGGCCCAAATACCGTTACTAATCCATTTTTGGCGGGAAAATTAAGAATCCCAATCAGCGTATAGGAGAAGTTTCGACTAAATAAGAATCCCTAATTCCCTCCCCTCACCTGCCAGACACGCCTCTCAGCCTCGGCACCAGCGTCTCTTCTTCATACACAATTTCCTTTCGTTAGCTACGATCAATATGACAGTCCTTCGATCCCACGAAATACTTCCAACTAAACCCGAAACCGAACCGGTAAAAAGTGGAGCCAACATAGTGCCCGCTACTCCATCCCAGACCCGCGAGGCGGCAGCCATTCAGGAAACTGGTTCTGTATCTTTTTGCAGACGGAGTGCTCGGCTCGCTTCAAAATCATCAGTTTCTGGTTGCCCTGATAAGATTGTGGAGCAATGTTTCGTGAAAAGTAAGAGAAAATTGGGTATGAATGAGGGTTTACTGAGTTCGGAGAGTGAGGATGGTGGCGGGTGTTTGAATTTGCGGTCAGGGAAGAAAGTAGCGAAGAGGCTAGTGGAAGAAGATTTTGGTAATGAGCAGCTTAATTCTAGGGAGATAAGAGGGAAAAGGAAGGGGAAATTAGAGTTTGAAGTGGAGGATGAAAAGAAGGGAAAGATAACAGAAAATGAAGAAGGTGTTGATATGGAGAACTTAGAGACAGAGAGGATCGAAAGCCATAGTGGAAACCGTACGAGGAGGTTTACTCGAGAAGAGAAAGGGAAGGGGAAATTAGAGTTTGAAGTTGAGGATGAAAAGAAGGGAAAGATAACAGAAAATGAAGAAGGTGTTGATATGGAGAACTTACAGACAGAGAGGATCGAAAGCCATAGTGGAAACCGTACGGGGAGTTTAAGTAGAGAAGAGAAAGAGAAGGGGAAATTAGAGTTTGAAGTTGAGGATGAAAAGAAGGGAAAGATAACAGAAAATGAAGGTGTTGATATGGAGAACTTAGAGACAAAGAGGATCCTAAGCTTTAGTGGAAACAGTACGAGGAGGTTTAGTAGAGAAGAGAAAGGGAACGGGAAACTGGTTGTTGATGACTCGGTATTGAATGGAAGTGGCGATGTTGAAGGGGATTTGGAAGATGAAGTTAAGATTTTAGCTGATGTTTCAGGAGAGAGTGTAGTTGGAAAGAGTAGAGTGAAGGTGAGTGAATCAAGAATGGAACGAAGGAGCAGTGTGAGGGTGAGCGAATCAAGAATGGAACAATTTCGAGATATAGCAAGACAGAATGCGACTAGATTTGCAGTTTTCTCTGAGCAAGAGCAAGTGTCTCTTGAGAATGAAAGGGAGATTGAAGATTGGCCTGGTCCCTTCTCTACTGCTATGAAGATTATTAGGGACCGAGATGATAAGTTGAAAAGGAAACATGGGAACAACTCTTTAGAAAATAAAAATCCTACAGCAATACCGTGGATTCCCAAAACTGGTCAGGGTCGTTCAAAATTGCGTATTCCATCATTGAAAGAATTGTGTTTGAATATTCTTGTACAGAATGCTGATGCATTGACTTCACTTGAAAATGTCCCGGATGCATTGAGGCACAAGCTCAGTGTGAGGCTATGCAGTTCTCGAAGGATGAATAGTCATTTTCTTGACCTCCTTGTCACTGGGTCTCCTACAGAGATTCGTCTATGTGAATGTTCGTGGCTAACAGAGGAACAGTTCACCAAATCTTTTCAGGATTGTGACACCAGGCACTTGACAGTATGATCTTTTTTCTTTTTTTAAGTAGTGAAGCTTTACTTTCATGTTTCATGTTCTTGCTTTCACTTTATTTGACAAGTATTAGATCCAGGTTAGATGATGTATCTTAATGTTTTATATGTAGAGGGTGTTCATAGCATGTTTGAGGAAGGAGTTTTTGGTATGGACCAGTAATTGTGAGAAATGAATGAATTAGATATGGACTTATTTGTGGTTTCTATTTGAAGTTGCAAATGGAACATGGTTCCGAGACCAGCTTTTCTGTTTGAGACAGCATATTATCTTGTGAAAAGGCTTTTGCTGTTGTTTATGGATTATCTTCTTCAATTTTGAGTGTGAAATACGTTCTTTCGTCTTATATTGAGAAGAGCTTTATGGAGAATCTGAATTTTATTTTGTGAAATCAGGTCCTACAGCTTGACTACTGTGGACGCCTGCCAGATTACATATTACTTTCTGCCTTAGTGAGGTCATCAAATAGCTTGCCCTCCCTAACTACTTTATCCCTCTGTGGAGCATCCCGGCTTTCAGATGCTGGGCTTCAGGGGATTGTTTCATCTGCTCCAGCACTAAGATGTGTTAATCTCAGCGAGTGCTCCTTTGTTACTACCACTAGCATTGGTGTCCTAGCAAATTCACTGGGATCAGTTATGCATGAACTGTACATTAATGATTGCCAAAATGTTGATGCTATGCTTATTCTTCCAGCACTGAACAAGCTAAAATGTTTAGAAGTTTTATCAGTAGCTGGCATTGAAACTGTTAGTGATGATTTTATCAGAGAATTTATTAGTGTTCATGGTCATAATATGAAGGAGCTTGTTTTGTCTGAATGTGTGTAAGTTTCTGAAACTTTTGTTATAAAATTCCTCAGCTTCATAGTTACTTTACCTCGTTAGTCATGTTGGATTCCTGTTCTTATGCAGGAAATTGACTGATATTTCCTTGAAAGCCATTGCTGAAACCTGTACTGGACTACGTGCACTTAATATCTACAAATTGTGCCGCTTGACAGATTTCTCTATTGGGTATCTTGCAAATGGCTGTCAGGCAATTCAAAAATTGAATGTTGGCTACAATGCTTTCAGGTTTCTACTCTAAAACTTGGACTTACAACATAATAAACTTTATTGTTGCATCACAGTTTACTTTTCCTTCATGCTTGTTGAGATTAGGGGGTATTATCGGTTCAGTATTTGCTTATAATTTAGTGTTACAGATTTGGTGCTTTAAACTGTGTCCATGCATATATCTGAGTGTGAACATAAAAATGGAATTCCTTTCTAATAGTTGATTCATTTATTTGATTACCAATATAATTAAGCGCCATCTTGGTGAACAATACATAGTGACGTAATTGTGTTTAATCTTGTTTGAGTTAATAGACTAGTTTATATGGCGGTAGAGTGGGACTTTATTTCCCTAAACCCTGTGGGTGAAACTACAATTCCCTATAATGCGGCCCTATGTTTTGGATTTGTTAAATTGAGTTGAATTTAGCAGCTCCTTTGAACATTTGTGCCTCAAACTTATTGCAATTCTAAACTGTAATTTCACTTAAGTTTGATGCTGTTAATTTAGTCTTCTCACCTTAATTTGATCATCGTAATAAATTACTTTTGGGATTTGATGGATAGGGGACCTAATTGAGAATGAAATAAAACCGAAGATTGTGATGTTCACTTTTGGGGTTTGGATATGATATGGACTTAAATAAGGCCGAAAAAGGGATAATTGACATAAGATATATTAGACAAAGTCAATGGCTGATGCTCAAATAAAAGGATGATTATGGCTGCATAATATATTGGTGGACTTATGAATCTATGATGATGGCGGTCATTGCTTAACTGAATCCCATACATTTAAGTTAAATTGAGGGATGGAGTTTGCTGGCCATTGTATAATTTTGTATTTTTTTTTATTTGTATTTAATAATCCAGAGTCATTAACTTCTTTCCTTATGCAAAACTATGGTGTGTTGAGGTTTCTTTACCTGTGATTCAATGTATTTTGCTTTTCTTGGGCTGGGTAACCTGGATTTACACGGTCATCGTAATCCCTTCAAGGAAGATAATTAAATCTAATTTTTTTTGTAGACCCATGAGTATGCTTAACTTGTATCCTTCAGGTGAACTCTTGCCCCCATGTCATATGTCATCTTTGCCACATCAATTTGAGCAGTGGGTGATTTTGTAATTAATATATTACACAGGAAAATATAGCAATTTTTGTGTTATCAATGGATTCTTGTAAACTCTTGTTGCAATAGTTCATAGATCTTGAAACATACACAACTCAATTATAGGAAAATTTTCAAAGAATTTATGCTGTTAATCTTAACCAGATTACTATATTGAAATTATCCTCTTTCATAACCATTTACCTAGGATTTGGTTTTAAATCTATCTGTTTATTTTCCTTTGAAAAAATGCAAGCTCTAGAGGAAAAGGTTACTTTTTGAAAGTGTTTTAGTAATGACTTTCCTGTTGAATTAATTAATTATTTTAACAAAGCATTTCTAAATGTTTTCATTAGCTTGATGAATGTTTAGATATGAAAGCCCAGACATTTTGGGAAAGTATTTATTGGCAGATAACGGATTTATGCTGAGTCATGCTTGCTTGTATAAAGAATGGATTAGTCAGAACTATCTTTTTCCTCTGCACTCAAAGATGTAAAAGATCTTTTTGATTATACAAATGTAAAAATTCATACTGTTTACGGTGTTCGTATTCTTTTTCTCAACAAGATTCAAGTCACGTTGAATGCTCACAGCACATGCCATCCTGAGATTTATAACCTGTAAACTTTTTGTCCCTTTATTTGGTGTTACAGTGATGAAGCTATTGCTGCATTCTTGGAAACCTCCGGGGAGTCTTTGAAAGAACTTTCTCTGAACAGTGTCAAAGTAAGCACATTGTCCATCTTTGAGTAATGGTCTGTCTGTGCATGTTGCAGGAGATAGGATTGGTTTAAAATTGGTTTGACTTAAAATTGCATTTTTCTCCCTCTCTGGCTATAACATGTTAGGATTGGTTTAAAATTAGTTCTACTTAAATTGCATTTTTCTCCCTCTTTGGCTGCAACATGTGTATTTAGGATTGATTTATATATGGTTTCCTTGGCTTGGTTCTCAAGTAAACTTTGAAAAGATTCTAGATTTGGCTGTTCATGGTAAGATAGACAATGATTGTGCTGCATGCTTGATTATTTATATGTTTATTGGAGTTAAATATAATTTTATCTAATTTTTTTGGGGATCTGTGGCTTTTTTTATAGGTTGCCCACAACACTGCAGTGTCACTTGCCAAGCGTTCAAGAAACTTGTTGAGTTTAGATATATCTTTTTGCCGTAATTTGACAAATGAGGCTGTGGGTCTGATTGTTGATAGCTGTTTGTCATTGAAAATCCTGAAAGTCTTTGGATGCACTCAGGTAGACTTATGTTGTGAATACTTTTGTATCAACTTTTTGCGACATTGTTCTTTGACTGATAAAATTGTACTACGCCTTGGACATTTGAGATTAGTATTTAGTTTTTCTATCTTTGTAGATTACAAATGTGTTCCTGGAAGGTCACTCAAATACAGAGGTACAAATAATTGGTTTGCAGATGTCTCCACTGTTGAAACAGCTCAAGGTGCCTGATTATGATGAAGTTCCATTGCGTTATTCGTCAGCATTGATCTAAGCTAAGTGCAGATCCACAGATGTGTTTTCATAGCATTTTTTTGTAACCTGGAAACTTGAAATGTAGACGCAGTAAGTTAAATCCAACCCATGGCATGCGAAAGAAAAAGTTGACTGCCAGCCCTAGATTTCATGGAAGGAATGCAATTTTGCATTGTGCAGTAAAATGTTAATTCATCAAAATTATTTTCTTTTTGTAGCTCTGGACTCTCATGGACCTAGAGTTTCGATACAAGGGCACAATTCGTGTTTTGTCTTGTCATGGTTTCGTTGAAGAAGCGATTTTAACTCCCCTCAAAGTTTGTATAGAGGTGGTTTACTCCTTTTTGTCGTTGTTGACTATCAAGAATTCTTATAGGGTTGGTCCTGAGCTCCTCTTTCAAAGAGTATCTCCCTTCTTAAAAATCTTATGAAACATTAATAATGTGACAGGAGGAAACATTATTCTTATGAATGTTTGCTAGACAATCATCCAAGTAGTAGCGGCACAACTGGGTGGTTTGAAGTGACTCTATTCCTTAAGGTGTGACTTAATTGCTATGTTGATCTTTTACAATACTTAGAAAGAAAATCTACTTTTGTCTACAACGACTGAAAATATATCAATTACTTTTAGGTGTGAATCCATGATCGTATTAATCTGTGATGACGATTTGCAGATAGTTTTGTCTTGTGGCACATAAAGACCTTTTCGAAGATGTGTACCGTGCGTATGATTAGATTTTGCCCATTGCTATCCTCGTTATCGCTCGTAGCATTCCCTTGTGTCATCGTTTGAAGGGAAGTGATGATGCCTTTTGTCCTCCCCTGATGGTCCTTGTCATCGGCCAAGAGTTTCAACACAATGGACCGACCCTTGCGACCCTCCAACTTCAGCCTTGATCTGGGTAAGCTGACACGTATGTTATTCATCGGTTTAAGATTCATTGCTTTCGTTGAGAGGCTGGCAATTGTCAAAATATGAACGAAAGTAGCCATATCAAGAGGTTGGGCTCTACAATACAATAGGGCGATACGACCCATTACGGTGTCTAATTGAAAGAGTTAATGTATATGTGAAGAATCAAAATATAAAATTAACTTATTAAATAAATACAAATAATGTATCAATTGATGAATGATATCATATCATATAATGTATTTAAATTTTATAAGAGTGATAATACCCATTTACATGACGTGTCAGTTTTTTATTCGTTGTAATTTCTCATAAGTAGTTAATTGACCAATCAAAGTGGTCTGTAACTCTATCTTCTCATTTCCCACAATTACAATTTTGAAGAAAAAAATGTATATAAAGAAATCATACATAATTTTCTAGACTAACACTACTATAAAACATTATTATGTTCACGATTGTTGAGAGAATCGGATAGTCTAGGTCAGAAAGGAATTCACTATTGCTGAACAATTGAATCAATGATTGGAGGTTAGTTTTTAATTCTGAATTTTAATTTGTAATGACTTATAGATGGATCATTTCAAATTCTTATACTTGGTTTCAGAATATTAGATGATCACGATCTGCATTTGATTCGAATTTTGTTAAATCTCATCTCTAAAACCGATTGATTTTTTATAGAGGGAATTCATTTTAAACGTTTTAACTTAAGAGTTATGTAGGTTAGGTTAAAAAATACTAGAGTTCATAACTGGATCTGTCTCCGGATCATCTGAACAAGACCCAGATGGAACTCAGCGAAAATTATAACTGCTAAACGAACCTGAGCCTTGGGCATGGCTCCTAGTTTGGCGAGCCACCAGCCCAAATAAACTTCTGGTTAAAGGTAATACGGCCTGTACATGTAATCATTAATTAGGACTACTGTTTTGCAAAAACATGTGCAATCTGCGGGACTCAAAGAGTGCTTATAAAGGCAATAGGTCTGCCACCCGGCTTCGATCTTGATTTCGTTTAGCTTTTGTTTTAATCTGATTTACCATGTTTTTACTAGGATGGTTAATGCTAGGAGAGGGATTAGACTCGAGAGAGTTGAAAATGAAATGAACGAGATGAAAGAAGAAATGAGAGTGTTGTCAAAGAACATTACCAATATTACACAAAAGTTGGAACTACTTGCGAGAAGTGTCCATTCGTTGCAAGAGGGTGTTAATGACCTTTTGGGTTATTCGAATCGAATCAATGGATGAGGTAAGGGACGAAGGGAGCAGAACTCGACAAAGTTAGAGCAGCCGACTAAGGTGCAAGAGGACCTGCAGTGACTATTGTTCCTAGGGGTGGTGTACCCATGACTTGGGCATTCCATAACAACTGAAAAAACATACCTAGGTAGACAACTGGAGATGTTGTTGTTCAACGGGGAGGACCCATGTGACTTGCTAATTAGGGTAGAGAGATACTTCTACATCAATGGGGCTCTAGAGTCGAAGAAGATCTCTTCAGTAATGATGTGTTTGGAAGGGGCAGCAATGGATGACCCCAATGGTCTGAGGCGAGGGTGTCGTTCATTAATTGATTGACATCAAAATTGTTGCGAGGGTTAAGTTTAGACTGACTTGAGAAGGAATATCACGTAAGGAATTAATAGCCCAACAAATAGAGTTGGTACGGAAAAAAGAAGAGATTGAGTCTTCTCTCTTATTATAAAGTGGACCCAATTAATAACTCAGGACCGAAACCTGTATCAGCAAAGAGCAGGAGACTTCTCAAACCTTCGACAACTCGCATTAGGACTCAATCCCCAAATGTCACCTAAATTTAACTATATTTAACTATGTTGTTATGTCCTGAGCAAATCGTTAGATTATTTATATAATGATGGATATAATTTAATATTAATTCAATATCGTTTTTAAGAAGGAATTGTCAAATAATGATAATAGATTATAGCTGAGAGATGATGGAATTATATTATTGACTAATCCAATATTATTAGTTGATAAAAGAATTGTATTATGTAGTTACCGTATTATTAACAAATGGTTGTTTATTATTAATATTCTATTATTTAGATGATTATGATAACTTATTAGAGATAATTCTTAATTTGTATATGAACGATTAATTAATTGTAGTTTTGTCATGAATCTTTTTATTATAATTAATGATAGAGAGTCTATGAATCATGCAAAAAAGAAGTAGATCATGATCTAAAGACTTTAGAACGTATAGAATAAATCGTATTTGAAATTTAAGATGACGGCTTTTAACTTCATGGGATAATTGGATTTAAGTATGACTTTGTCTATTTAATAAGTCAAATTAAAATAACCCAAAAAGAAAGAGGTTGAAATGAGATATTAAGAATATTAACTTTATCTAATATGTGTAAAATGATAGGTGGCATGTCACATGAACGGATGTTTATAATGAATGATCTATGTGTTCATTATACTTAATTGACCTTATTTAATGATTTTATCGCATACCATAATGATCAATCGTGAATATGATATAATATAGTGCAAATTGATATAAAAGATCATACGTGATTAAATATTTATTCGAATAACGTGTAATACAACTGTGTATACATTCAAGCTTTTTGAACATCTATTCACGTATGTATATAAACAGAATATATTGTGAATTATACACTTTCAGAAAGATCACATTCTCGAAGGGTTTTGACAGACTCATAAACTTTTTTTTATTTGTGTATCCCGGATAGATACTTCTATATCACTCTGGGTTATATGGGAAATGATGTGCACACAATTTTCAACATTTAAGTCCTAGTGATTTATTTTATATTTTATATATATATATATATATACACACATATTTTACTGAACTATAAAAGATTTAAATTTATTAATAACTTACCATTTTCAGAAAATTATTTTTTAATGTAATATAATTGTAATTATTGGATTTGGTTAGAAAGATTGCAAGTACTTTATTTTTATTTCCAGGAAAGGGAAAAAAATTAAGAGTAAAATTTACCTTGTTTTCAAATTTCATTTCTAAATATTCTTAGCGAGAAAATTAAATAAGTTACCATTTATAAGAAAACAAATTTGATGTGAAAACCTTGTTGGAACCAGTAGCAGACATCCTTAATTACAGAGAGCCTAAAGGGATTGAAGTTGATGTTGTTTGTTTAAGCATTAAAATTTGTGGGCTAAGTTGCGCTTGGATTTGAAGTCTTTCTTGTATATGTCCAAATCCTAGTCTCCGTCATTTATGGTCATTTTGAAGAAAATCCTCATTGAATGATGGTTTACAAATTGAACTGAAAACTAGCACATACCAAATTCACTCATATGCATCTGGATTTGGCCAAACTTCATACTGAACATAACAAATCATGACCTCAAAAACCAGCAACACTACTTTGCCTGGCATGGCAGAATGCCACTTACATTCATACAAACTAATTTAATAACACAAATTATAATGATTCATGAAACATGGCACTGCCAAAAGTTCTGAAACCTGCAATAAGCATTACAAACTTGGAAGCTGCGGTGGTATCAGCAAGGATTTTGGGCGTTTCGGGACAAATTTCCGAGCCCAGACATGCTTCCCGTTGATGGTGAATTTTGCCTTGCCCATACCTTTCAGAATCATATCAATACTAGATGCAGAGCGAAAAACAATACGAGCAAACAGTGATTGCTCACTTGATTGAACTTCCTGCATGTGCAAGGACTCTATACAATCCCCATAACTTCTTGTGAAGAAGTCTATTACCTCTCTTTCAACCACTGGATACCCTTTAGAGAAAGTAACAAACATAGTCCTATCATCTGGTGGAACCTCATTTGATTGCATCCAAGACTGAGTCATTTCATTCGGACAATATGTCACCTGAAATCCAGGTTGAACCAAGGATTTCTGGAAAGAATTCCCTACCATCTTCTGGCCATCTGCTAAGCTTTGAGCAGCATTTCTTTCAATGGCTTGTTGCATAATGTCAGCTAAAGCTCTAATGCAAACATCGCTTGCAATTTTTGCAACCCCTTGAGTCGCATTTTCCCGATTGTTGTAAAAAAGTCTGAGAGAGATTTCTTTGTCCATAAAGCACTGCATCATAGGAATATCATTATTCTCAGACAAGCAAGGAAATTGATCGTTGTTAATGCAGTTCAGGCATGTGACTGCCTCATCTGCTAGCTCATTTATCAATGTCCAAGGCAAGGATAATATCTTGTTGACAACATTGTTAAAGCCTGTTCGTTCCAACCAGAGCCATAAAGCTATAACCTGCATAGAATCTACAGGATCCCGCCATAAATTAATGGCAAGGATCGTGTATAACTCCCTGTCAATTTCATGAAATATCTTGAATTCTTCTTGCGATACAAAAGGGACTGGAGACGGCATCATATGCTGTATAATTTTGGTGTAGGAAGACCACCAGAATGGATTGTGACCTGCTAAGATATCGCAGTAGTCTAAATCATCATATAAAATTTCAGATTAGATGAAAGAAAAGAGAAGAATTACAGTTGTATGGCCTGGCCAGTCACCAGTGAAGGCAATGAAATGTCAACAGAAAAGCTAGTTCAACTAAGCAGACAAAATAATTACCCAAAAAAAAAAAAAAAAAAACTAAGCAGATAAAACTGTCAAAATAATAGAAGTTGTGAAATACAATGGAATGCATTTGGGAGCAAAATGAAACCTGCAGGTGACTGTTCTCTGGTAGGGTTGTTTTTGCTATAAAATCCTTTATCTTTGGCCAGCTAGCATCACCAAAATCATAGGGCTAACATGGTAAAACTAATCAGAACCTGCCAATTTATAAGCCGCGTGAAACAATGTGCAAGCCAGGAATGAGTCCGAGTCATAATATAGTCTTTGTTGGCCTCAACACCATTTAAGAAAACAAATTGTATATGGCAATGTATAATTAATGTTCTTCAAAGAAAACATAATTGGGGTCATTCAAAATTTTCCCTTTTTCAAGGTAACTTATTTGGCAATAAGGAATGTTTACAAATGTCCAACAAGGCAGAGCAACAAGTATTCGCCAATAAGTTGATAATTCAAATTTAAAACTAACTACGACAATTCTAGAAGCATGTGTTTTCCATCTTTCAGTTTGTACTCCTGCTTGTCCAGACAGGAAAATGAACCAGAAGTACTCAACGGCTATTACTAGTTTACTGGAATAAATAATCACATGCATATTAATAGAGATCATGTGGTAATGAGTAAATTTTTAGTTTGTAATCTTCTATCCAGGAGCTGTGAAACATTTGAAGGAGATTAAGTATTCAACAGTTTATTTATCCCTTTTATTGGTTTGGTCTTCAGGAGCAAATCAGATTAACTGCATATCTCAGACTTATGTATCTGCTACTAGTTAACTAAATGATTTATTACTATATCAAAACTTCAAACTAATCGATGATACTCAGATACGACAAATTTCTTTTGGAATATAATTAAATGGCATAATTCATACCTGTCCCTATAACCACAAGCAATATAAATTTAGGCACTTCATTTATTCTTGAGATCAGTTGCCGCAAGAAAATCTATTAGTTGATTATTTAATGCTATCTATCATATAGTGGCATCCATCACCTGTTCATTTCCAGATAATCTAGAATTTTGTCTACTAATCATTCAAAATGTTTCTCAACATAAAATATGACTACAAATTATGAGGAACTTACTTGCAGACCTCAAACTCATCGTCCACATTGCTAGAATCCCAGCAACTTCATTAACTATAGCCAAGGCCACCAATCCTCCATGCTAAGAGCAGTCCCTCAAATAATTGGTGAAAAGAAAAATAAAATGACGCGAAGTGTCTTAGACTGGAGAAGTCAGCAGCTACAAGCCATAGTGCTTCAGCATCTGTAATCAAACATGCACAGAAATACTGAGTGCATGGGGCGCCATTGCCATGTTCAATAGAATTAACCATCAACCTCAACACAGCAAAGACAACAGGAAAGGTGTAAGGAAGAGGTTGCATAGGAAAGAGGCTCTGCAAATATGGGCAATTATAGTTAAGCTGCCATAAATGAAAATGCCACTAATAATAAAAATTTCAGAGAATAGAGGATAGACTGAGACAGAAGGAAGACTGATATAATGCAACTGACTGCTTCTATTAATTATAGTAAAAGTTTATAGTTTAGAGGCTACGACAAAAAAAGCCAGCCAAAGCTAGGAAGAAGATAATATATATATATAGAATTCTAGTGTAATACAGTGAATATAAGAGCCCAAGCCAAAACAAAATTATAGAATACAACATTTTATGTTCGCCAAATGCCCTTTCATGGAATACCTAAAAAGCAGCAAGTAAATGGACAACATCATGCTATCAAAGCAGGAAAATGTCTTTAACACTGCAAACCATCTTCTAACTATGCGGTTTTTGAAAGGCATTATTTGTTGTCCATGTCTCCACCATAAACTTCCAAACCAGTTACGTTAGGACTTGAACCAGCAACACTTTGAAGATCGGACAGAGAGAAAGAACGCCAGGGAGAGTTTCGCCAAGGAGGTGAGGATGATGACTTGTTGCCTGGTAACCTTTTAACCTGAGGATGTAGAGGAGGCAGACAACGAGAATGTGATGATGAAAATAAGTCATGGTAATCATGGGTAATGCCTTTCAAGCTGTTAACTGACACCTCAAGAACCAAAGCATT
The DNA here is from genome assembly GCA_026122585.1 of Anacardium occidentale. Taxonomy (NCBI): domain Eukaryota; kingdom Viridiplantae; phylum Streptophyta; class Magnoliopsida; order Sapindales; family Anacardiaceae; genus Anacardium; species Anacardium occidentale. The sequence continues at coordinate 77,223 of JAJEJH010000053.1, read as the reverse complement.
TCGACCAAAGTTGGCTGATTTCTTTGACAACCCACTTCCATTTCTTTTGAAATGGAGATTATGATTCTTATCAAAGAAATTGCTATGAGCTATTAAATTCTTGCGTTTCCTGGTGTAGGGATTCTCTGGCTTTCCAAGGTCTTTAATAGATGAAGCAGAGGACGCATCTGATAGGCTTGTGAAAGACTTTGATTTGCTGTTATAAAAGTTGGATATGCCTTTCCTGGATTTAATAGGAACAAAAAATGTACGGCATTTAATAACCTGGATAAACAACATAGAAGGTACAACAGGAAAACATAGCATTGTGTCTCTTTCCAATCATGCTTTCTAGAACATTTATAAATTTTGGAGGCTTAATTTTTAACTAATGATAGTTACCATCTTGGTGGACAAAGGCTTTTATTTTATCTTCGCCCCGGTGGACAGTTTGTTCTACATCATAAAATGCTACGGAATGGCCATCAAACACATAGAACTATACCGGGAATACAATTTCCTTCCTCTTTTACTTTGAATAAAAACATTTTTCTTGTAACATGCTTAAGGCAATTCCTAATTCACTTATCTAGCAATCATCCCCGTCCCTAATCATCCCTTTGTTGGGAAACAAGAATCCCATTTACTTCCAACTCCAGCAGGGCAACCCAGAAAAAAAGACAAAGCAGCCCGGAAATGAAGTCATTGCTTACGATATTGAGCTTACTGATATAGGAGAATATTTTTTCTTGTACATTTTAAAGTCTAAAATAAGTGTCAAGTCCCAATCATAAACGCAAAATCAACGAGCAAATAAAAGATGAAGATAGCGAAACATAGAAAGTAAAAACCAACACAGAAGTTGAGAATTCAACTCAGACCCACGTTATAAAATTCAATTAAAAAACTTACTTGATGGGCAGAACTTCCTCTAAAGAATCTATATCATCGAAGGTTCCCTTAGACAAGCTCTGAATTTCGTTTGAATCTTCACCATCCGATGAACCCCCACTGACATCACTGTTCCTTCCGATTGATGATGACGAACTGCTAGACTCCACGTCTTCCTTTCTCTTTCGATCAAACACCGGAAACCGCCTATCACCCACAATAGCTTTGGGCTCGGGCGACTCGTAGATTGACACACTCTGCATGAACTCGGAGCGTTGGATAGAATTCATGTTGTTGCTGCCCAAAGCAACCGGCATCGTCCAAAACTATTTATAAAAAAGATTGAGCAGTGAAGTTATTTTCGATCAAGTAGACAAAAGGCAGTGAAGGTCTGCTTTCTGGACTAAATACTTATAAGAGCTGGTGCTTCTGAACATGGCTTCGCTGGCGATATGAGTGAGGGGGAGACGAAAACAACTTTAATTTTAGGAATAATAAATTCAATTATTAAAATAAGAGTAAATTACATGTTCCCACATAAGGTTTGACATTTAAATTTGCCACCCTCTAATTGGGAGAATAACCCTTTTTCATTCCAAATCAAACATAAATAATATTTTTTTCACTTAAAATTAAACTCGTTTAATAAAAAATAATATTAAAAAATAAAATTATCAACTTATCTTTATTATTTTATTTTTTTAAATTATCATATAATCTTAAATTAAAAAATTTTAAAAAATTCTTTAAAGATCATAATTATATAAGAAATCATTTATTTTTCATTATTTTTATCCTCTTCTCATTCTTTCTCTTTTTATAGATAAAAATGTTTTTATCGTATATTAATATATCAAGGGATACATTATAATTTTAAAAATTATTGGGGGTCTTGCAAAAAATTTTAGGGGTTTATTAAAAATTCAAAATATTTTAGGGTCAATAAAAATTTTTGAAATATTAGACTATCCCTAAGAGTTTAAAAAATGATACTTATATCCGAAAGAATTGAACAGAATAAAACAAATTGTAAGTATAAATATCAAATATAACTATTAGATCATATAATAGATTTAAAATATAAAAACGATTTGAAAAAAATTTAATGATTAATTTATAAGTTTTTAAATATTTTAAAGGTTATGTATTACATTTAGAAGTTTGGGTCTAATATATAAAATAGTTGTTTTTTTAATTAATAAAGGATAAAATTACTATTTTAATTTTACAGCAATAGATTTGTAAGTAGAGTTTCATTTTGAGAGATTTTTTTTTATGTTAATTAACGGTAAAAAAAGACTCCGAGGCCAAACCTTGGGTGGAAAATTGTTATTCACTCTTAGGCATTGCTTGATAGTTTTATGGTAAGAAATATAAGGATAGACCATCATAACGGTTTTGAAAAGTTTTTAATAATATATTTTTAAACACCCAATTTGTGTTTGAGAGTTTATTTTGTAATTGTTTCAACAATTCTCAATTTCAACTAGTATTAGGAAGTCTTTTTTTTGGGTTAAGGCTTTAATTGATTTCATTTTTCACTTACATTATCACAAACTAGTTTACTCACAACATCATAGTGAATATTAAGTGTATGGTTCTTGGTTTCTTGATCTATCATCTTTACGCTTATTTCATTAAACATATGCGACTAATCAACTTTAAAGTATATTTCAAAAGTTTTAATTTTAGAGTGTGAATAAATAAGCCTTTGAATCCTCATTCCATGTAAATGTAGTTTCAAAAGTAATCTATTTTGTATTTGATCATAATTAAAATGTGGAAGTTTAGTAAGAACACTAACTAGGATAAATCATTCTTGAAGTTAAATGTTAAATTCTTCGTATTTAACTTGGAAGTTTGGATAAAAGTATGTTTTGTTTGTTTTTTGACGCATCAATGCTTATATTTATCTTCTACTATTTGGAACCATTTCTAAATTTTCTTTCTTTTTTGAACTATTGATGTATGAAAGAATAATATGACAATAAAACCATATACAATTTTCTTTTCATTCCTCCAACAATTTTTAGGACCCCAATAAAAGAAATACATCATCAACAATATGAAAATAAGCCAACATAAAATAGAATGTCAATCTTAAGGTCAAAATAATTTTTATTTGCTCAAATTAATCAGTACAAAACCTTGCACAAGTGTGCTGTCAAACACCTTTCATACACCATAAAATCTCTACGATTTAAAAATGATTTAAATAAATGATTCGTTTAAACTTTCATTAATTTTATAAATACCCTCTATAAACTCATAAAAAGATACATTATAAAATATAATTTAATAAATACGTCGTTATAGAAAATATGCATATCTGAAACCAATGATGCTTAAAATTTTTCTTGCATTTGTGAATTTAAATTAGGATGAGTAAAATTTCAAGTAAGATTTTAAATGTGAAAAACGAACTCTAATATTGAGATGATTGAAGAAGAACAAATGAATAAAAAGAAGAAATCTTTTTCTCATTCCTTTGGTTTATTTTTTTAATCTAATTGAAATAGTATTAAGTAGACATGGTATTTGTGAAATAAAGTCTTAAAATTAACTAAAGCACCCTTGTTGGGGGTGCTTTATAAACTTCTTCCTATTACACTACACTCGTTTTGGGTGTGCACAATAAATCTATAAGTAATATTTTTAAAATACTTCGAAACTAGTGAGAAAAAACTCTCCAAAACTAATGAGAAAAAAACTCCCAAACAAATCCTCTAAATAATAAAAAAAAAACACAAAATAAATGAAGAAACTGAAGCTTAATCCGAAAATGACTTCTTTATTTGTTAGAATAGTAAAAGAAGAATATCTAGTATCAGATACATTTATCTTGTATTTTATTTGAGTTATAATGACATGTTTAATATTAATTACTTTACTAGCAATGTCATATGTTAATAGTATAATACCACCTTAATACAATATGTTAAATTTATTATAATATAATGAAGAGTCAAGAAAGGTAATTTGAAGAACATATAAATATGGTGACAGTTTCATGCCCCATCGTGTGCTTAGCCAATCTTGGGCAATGCCACATACACTCAATGGCTATTTGTAGCACATGGGTAGATTCTCTTAAAGTTTGATATGATTAGAATAATGTTTTGAATATTAAATTAGATAAGTTCTTGAGTCTTTGGGTTAAAATCTGATTGCGAATTTGGAAGGAAAGTAAGGTTTACCAGCCATTACAATTTGATTTCATTCGGTCAAAAAAAAGTTTAAATTTGAGATTTCTAAAAACTTATTTATATAAATTAATGTGATATTGTATAATTAAATAATATGATTATTTATTTATTTTATATAAAATTATACAGTAACAAATGGTATGTTAATTTATATGAATAAGTTAATAATATTTGTTTATACACATAATATATTACTAGTATAAATATGAATAAAAAAATATTTGTACAATATATCGTACATACAAAAAGTTTGATGGTTCTTGAAATTATTTGTTGAGTTTTGTGCAAATACTAAAATATAATTTCTCAATAGTTAAATGACTATTTTATATCTGAACTTTGATAAAACGATGAATTTTTAATTTTTAAATTTTAAAAATTTATTTTATTATTTATCGTTCAAAATCAATAAAAAATTTAACAATTCAACGAGATTTTTTTCACTTTATATAATATATAATAAGATCAATGTCACAAACACTTTTAACAATACAAGCAAATTACATTTTCAGCGTTCCAATCTTTTCTCTTCTTGTATTTTACTTTTAACCACTTTAGGGCTTTATCATTTAGAGAGCTCTAAGGTGGGTACATGTGGGCAAATGGTATGAGGATTTACTATGAACAAGTGGATTTTTGTATGTAAAATGGAGGGTGTTACAATTTCTTCAAAATTTAGTGATGAAGATGATAAGGGTTGCACTAGGACAAAAACTCAAGCTTTCCAAAGAATAATTTGTCTCGCCTATCCTCTAATGCTATTTTTTATTTAATATTCGTTGGAGGGACGTGTTATATTATTTATCTTACCAATTTTAAGTTTGCATACAATATGATTTAATTTATGAAAAATTAAACCAAACATACATATTATAAACAGAAAGTAATGTGTTGATACTTAACCAATATAATATCAAGTTTTTTGAGCTCAGAGGAGTCAGTGGGTCAACCTAGGTGATCAATTATTAGTGGGGGCTAAGCTCTTTAAATTGATCTCAAATCACTCATAAGTTCCTTCATAAAAATCAAGCCAAGGTTGAACTCCAAACACCATGCAAATCTTCATGTAAAATTCAACCTAAGCTCATGACAATATCTACGGCAGAATAGGGTTTTAGCGGCGGTTTTTTAGTGGCGTTTCCCCAAATGCCGCTAAAAGTATATAGTTTAGCTGCGTTTTTCATAAACGCCGAAAAAATGCCGCTATATTCACTTTTACCGGCGTTTTTAAAAACGCCGGTAAAACAAATTTAAAAACGCCGCAAAAATGACTTTTAGCGGCGTTTTTACAAACGCCGGTAAAAGTCATTAAAAAACGCCGCAAAAAAATGACTTTTAGCGGCATTTTTACAAACGCCAGTAAAAGTCATTAAAAAACGCCGCAAAAAATGACTTTTAGCGGCGTTTTTACAAACGCCGGTAAAAGTCATTAAAAAACGCCGTTAAAGGTCTTTTTAAACCTAGCGCGCGAATTCTTCTTTTTCATTTTCCCATTTTCCTTCCGCGCCGCTGCATCTGTTTTCTCCTTGTGGTTGCTGTGTTTGTCGGTTCTAAGCGTGTTTTCATCGGTTTTCGGTCATTTCTTCTTCCTTTGGAGACGACATTCTTCTCTTCTTCTGCTTGGCCCTCATTTGGAAACGAAAGTGTAAGTTTTTTCTTATTTATTATTTATTTGTTATTTATTAAAGTTTTAAGTTTTTTATGTATATTTGGAGCAAATGTTTGAAATCCAACCAATTGGAGGGTTGGTTTGTTTGTGATTTTGAGTTGGAAGTGTTTGCTTCAATCAATTTTAAGTTTTGATAAGTTTTTTATTATATTAGAGCCTGTGAGTTTGGGTGCAACGCTGGGCTTCTGTTTTGGGCACAAAGAGTCAAGAGTTTGAAATTGAATTTGACTTTGCATAAACACCCAATAAGCTAATTTATTTTTGAGTGATTGATTGGGGAGGAGATTGAGATTAGAGAAAGATCAGACGAGCGAGGGTGCGGCTTGGGTACAGCCATGGCTGACTCATGGGTCCGGGCTTGGTCATTTTGCTTTGCGTCGTGAGTGCGTTGGATTGTTTCTTGTCTTATTTAGTTTTTTTTTTTTTAATTATACTATAATTTGGATAACATATATTATAAAGGAATAAAAAATCTACACACATATATTATTTACTATTATTGGCCATTAAATACTAATTAAATTATCCTCTTTTCCTTGACTTTTAATAATGATTTGTTTAGGATAAATTACATAAACGCTATCAAACTGATTGTTACATTGACTCTTTTGGAATCTTACGGAAATAATAAGGCCCAATTACTTAATCTCACCCAAGTTTTCTCTAACTAATAAAATCTTATTCATTAATACTTAAAAACTAAAATATTTAATTTAGGATTAAAATTAATAATTAAATTTAATTAATTAAAAAACCACATAACGCTACCCACAACTCAACCCTATTGATGGAAAATTGTGCAATTTTATCAGATTCAATCACTCTTTTAGGCTTAATTTGACATATAACTCACTCAAAAAAAGGCGATTTTAAGGACTCCTTAGAATCAAGTGATAATTTATAGGTTTTTGAATTAAAAAAGATCAAACGTACATATTGTCACCTAATGTTTCGTTTAATAACAAGTTATTACTTAAAAAAGTTTTAAAAATTAAATATCCACCCATTGATAAAATTCAGAGGAGTATTTTAAGGTAAAATACATGGCCCAAGGTGCACTCAAGACCAAACTCACAGGCTCTAAAATACATAGAAAAAGGATGAAAATATCATTAGTTAAGGTCAATTTTAAGGGAAAAATCGAATTAAAAAATAAAAAGCATAAATGCCTATGTACTAACACATAAGGAATATATATTTTTAAAAAATTGCAATTAGCAATAAAATTGAGTTATCATAATAATTCATAAGACTAATAAGCAAAAAACTACGAAAACAAAAAAAAATCAAATATAAAAAATAAATATTTAACTAAAATCTTTATAAGAAAAATGTGTCTTTAATACTCTTTAACTATATTTTTTTTGATGACTTGAGAATTCTTACTCATACTAATTGGTCAATCGTAATCGATCATCTAAACATGTAATCAAGTAAATCTAATTATCATTTAGATGACCTTTATCTTTATCATTAGATAAAACTCTTACTATTCCCTCTATATGTTATTTTGTCCCTTTTCTTTAATATATTTTATATCATATCATTTTAAAAGTTATGTAATATAACTTTTGGCATGATTTAACAAACTTCAAAGTGTAAACAAATCATGTGACTTAACCTAATTGCCTTACAAAAACAATATTAACCGTAAGTTGTTAAATTACCATACTAATAAATGCTAGACAATCCAATAATAGAGCATCTTTTATTATCTACTTAAATGTATAATTGATAAATCATTAGATTGCTTGAATTGATTGATTTGGTAAATTTTTGATATATATATATATAGAGAGAGAATATTTGTGTTTACAATATAACTATGAAATATTAGTTAAGGTTAACTCAAATATTATCTTTGCTGTGTTATTGATTTCTTTATCTACATGAGGCAACCTTTTACATCTGTTTTTCTTAATTATTTACATATGAATCTATAAATAACGAGAATTTTTTTTTGTAGATTACAGCTAAAAAATGTCGAGAAAAAGAGATATCTTGTGGTTGTAACCATATGTAGGTACTATGTTGAATCTATATAATGCATTAATAAGGATAAAATTCTTCATTCTGTTTTCGATATGAGAATATTTTATACTTGTAATTATATATTATCAATACATCTATTTGCATACAACAAGACTATTAACCAAATAATTCGTACAGTTTTGTGTTTTATTCTACGTTATGTGATCATTAATGGACATTGCCTGTTATTATTGTATTTCGTTCTTCTAAAATATTTTAACTTTTTTTGCAGGGCATAATGTAAAGAGTTGCCTCCCACAAGCTTCAAGCTTCATAACAGTTCCCAATTTGTGTATCTAAATAATGTTATGATTAACAATTGTATTCATGTACGACAATAATTCTAATAATATTTTTTATCTAATATTTTATTAATGATGTTATAAGCATTTTTTATATGTATTTTTTGACGGTATCATTTTACGTATATTGTTATCAATTTATCTATAGTGTTTTGCATGATATTTACTATGAACAGGAAGTTTAATTAATAAGCAGGGAAAAAGGCATATGAAACAGGCAAAATTGTGTAAAAAACGGTATATAAATAAATGCTGCTATAACAAAAAAAAAGCCGCAATAACATTAAAAAACGCCGTTATAAGGAAAAAAACGCCACTAAAAATATTATAAAACGTCACAAATAATTGCGGGAAAAAAATGAAAACGCCGCTAAAACCCAAAAAAAACGCCGCTATAACACCAAAAAAACGCCGCTATAGAATATCAATTCTGACAGAATAACGCGCGCCAAAAAACGGCGGGAATAAATTGGCAGGTGGGGAGGTTTTTAGCGGCGTTTGTACAAACGCCGGTAAAAGGCTGAAAAAACGCCGCTATAGGGTCACAGTTTTAGCGGCGTTTTGGACAAACGCCGGTAAAAGGCTGAAAAAACGCCGCTATAGGTTCACAGTTTTAGCGGCGTTTTTCTTAATCTTTTACCGGCGTTTGTCCAAAACGCCGCTAAAACTTTTACCGACGCAGCTTATACCGACGTTTGGACAAACGCCGATAGGTTTATTTCCGGCGTTTATAAACGCCGCTAAAAGCCCTATCTGCTGTAGTAACTCCAATGCAAATATAACTTTATCAATCTCCAGATATCATTAAACATCAACCAACACAAGACAAGTAAAAGATTGGATTCCAAATTCAATACATAACACACTTGATATAATTTTTGTAAGAATAAAGATTCAAGTCTAAAGGACTAGCCATCAATTTGAGTACAATCTATTTACTTGAATGTAATTTGCAAGATAAAAATCCTCAAGTTTAAAGGAGGAACTCCACTGACTTGATGTTGAATAAAAAATATAGGAGAGCTTGAATTCAAGCTTAAAAAAAGTTGTCACCCACTTGAATCTTGTTTTCACCACTTTGATTGTCCACTACAAACTTTTTCTTGTTAGAGTGTTGGATAAAGGATAAATAAATTCACAAGGGCCAACAAAGCACCAAGGAACCAAGAGAGAAAATTCTCACAAATTTTAATTCATCCAAAAGCTTTTTTTAACAAATTAGAAAGTTGCCCTTTTATAGGCAAGCTACAACTATGATTAAAATAACTAAGCCTAGTTTACTTAAACTACTTTACAATTAGTTATGAAAGAAAATAAAATGAAATGACCAAAAGACCAAGCACTAAAACACCTAAATCTAATTACAATTTATGATTAAAATTAAAACATGTTCAAAATAAAATTAATCTTGCATGCTTCTCTTTATTCATTCTAACTCCCTATAAATTTAGATTGCCTTCGGACTGGAACTTGCAAATTGATTACTTGGTCCTTGACTTGAGGATTAGTGCATTAAAACCATGTATTAAGACTTTAAGTAATCATAGGCTTCATTGGAGTTAGAGGGGATGAAGTTTGGCTAATGCATGTGAGCTTAGTAGAGCAAGGACATCCAACGCCAACTGTGACGAGCAGCCAACATTGCCAAAATAGAATGCAGTTGTCGCGACGACTTGGAAACTTGCGGGGGCGAGTTGCCTTGCTTGCTTCTTGCCTTTCTCTTCTTTTTGGCTTCTTCCTCTCGCTTCTTGTTTGGCATGGTTTGTCCCTTTTCTTTAAACTTATTGTACAACCATTTGATGATCTTGGACTCTTTGGGTTGCCATGCATGAAGAATGGATGCTTGAACATACTTGGCTTGCCGTGAATTCCACCCTGTCTTTTATGGCTTGTATAGAAATCATGCTTGCTACATTTGCAAGCTTTTACCGAGAGGACACATGCATGATTGGATTGAGGACTAATGGCTTGATTAAGGTACAATTTGAAGGAGCCAAGGTGATGACCAAAGGCTCCTATATCACTAAGTGATTGATCACCATAATTATTTTCAAGTGAATTAGGAGATGAAAACATATCACTAGGGGTTCCACTATTTGAATCTTCGAGACTTTGAGAATGCTTCATCTTATATGCTCTATCTTAAAGTACACTACAAAAACTTGCTTACATTTTATTAAATATAAATTCTAATTTAATTATACATTGATAAAATTAAAAATAATGAGTTAAATTCAACAATAGTAAAATCAGAAGAAAATGTACATAAAAGCATATAAGGAAAGATATGACATGTAGATCCTATTTAAAAATTACAAATATTCATTCCCAAAGAATAATAAATGGAAAACATCCATAAGTCCAAGGCTCATGTACTAGACACCATGCATAATCAACTAATCATACCATATCAAACAATTAAAATAGATTAACATTTTAATTATTTATGTATATGCAAATTACATTTTTCACACTATAATTTTTAGAATTTATTAGGCCCTAAATGTTTCAAATATTATAGTTTACTCCTATTTGAATTAAAACAGTTAAAATTTACCTTGTGGATGGGCATCCCATCACATGCACAAGCATTCATTTTTGCAATTTCAAAATTCAACAAAATTCTAGAACCATTGGAGTGCTCATGAATGAACAATTTGTGTAATAATGCTTATGAATGGGACTCATAGTGTATTTTCTAAAATTTTACTATGAAAAATCCATCATTTTTAGCAAACTGTTATTGAAATGAGATGACGAGGCGTGAATGTCTATCTCTTCCTGATATTGACTTCCATCATGCATGACAATGTATGATGACATGATTTCATGCAACAATGCAAAATCAAAGGTTAATCAAATAGATTTTTTTATATGAACATTCATACATATGTATTTACAATTCAATCAACAAAACATTGATATACAGAAACTCAATAATTTAGCATATACATGTGTGTGTGTGTGTGTATGTGTTTTTACCGATCTCAAATGACAACAACATGTTAACAATTTTTAAACATTTGAAGCTCAAAAAAAATACACACACACACGTGTGTGTGTGTGTGTATTATCATCTAAATATTCTAAAAAAAAAATAAAATTATGCCTGTTATGCCCATAAATGAGCTTTGATACCATTGTTGGTAAATATCATAAAATCAAAATATGTGTTAAGGGCAATATAAGTAAATATTTAAATTTTTTTATGCAATAGTCATCAATGATTCAACAAGATTGGAATATGAGTTGTAATGTGCATAACATGTATCTGAACCAACCATAAGGTGTTAACACTTATCCAAAAATTAAATCTCCTTCATCCAAATTGGATAAAGATATTGGCTAAGATCAACTATGCCTATACATGTGAAATGACACTTATCTAATAGTTAAATCTCCTTTTAAATCCAAATTGGATCAAGAAAACTATTAAACATTTCATTCTAGACCCCTTATTTCTAGGCTATTTCAAGTTGGTCCTTTAAGTCGGCAAAGTCACACTTAAATTTCAATTATCTCATAGAGTTCAAAATTGTCATCTCATATTTTGGACATCATCCACTCTATACAACCCAAGACCTTAAGATCTTGTGATCTACCCCATTTGTGTATGACTTATAAGAACTTTGTCATATTGATAATGAACGAATTCGTAAAAAATCTGTAATCTGTCTACTATCTATACACAGACAAAGACTGATTTTGAACAAGACATTATGACTATCTAAATGACGAAATGTCAGTGATAAACAATAATTTATCAACATAAAATTATTGTACAGTATAATATTTTCATCAATTGATATCCATTTTAGACCAAAATACAAAATTAGTGTCTATCTCAAGTTATCCTTGATATGCATTAGTTAACTTTTGTAGCTACGACCAAGTAAGCATTGGATTCAACAACAATTCAATCACATTGTGACAATAAATTTAAGTGGTTATTGACATTCGTCAATAGGCCTAGTAGAGATATATGGTTTCATATCTAAGTGTGATTAATCACCTATTAATCTACTATAGTCTTTATATATCTCTCAATGTGGCTAATCACTATTGCAATGATAATTTTTCCTTAAGGATAATGTTAAGCTAGTGTCAAATTATATCAATTCTTGTATAAGACGACCTTGTAACTTTAAGTTAAAAGATTTTATGTATCACTATGTGTTGGAGGATATGTTAATAAACACCACGATAACCATCCATTTGAAATCCTCTTTGTAGGTAAGATTTGTGACTATTTTTTGATAGAGTTGTTTAACATTATGATAGTCCTAAACGATTATTTTTGTCTTAGATTAAAATAATACTAGGAGTATAAACGTTTCTAGAATGGTTACCATTTGTGCACATAGAGTTCTCACAATCAATCACACACATTAATGTCATAATCACAACTCTACCATCCTAAGGACATTCATCTAATTACATAAAGTAAAACAGTGATGAAGTAATACCACTTTATTAATATAAATATGATATATTACAAATTAATGATACTATATTAATCATATGATTGACCTTAGAATATCTATTCCAATAATTGCATATAGATTGAATCACCTTAGGTGAACCAAATATGGTGAATTTAGATCTCTACTAAAGTGAGTTGATATTTAAGAACAAATACAAGGCACATAGTTGAGTCTAACTGAGATCATCTAAAAGTTTAGAGGGCAATGGTACAAAAGTAAGGGATGCGGAGGGTAATTGTGCTATTTTGGCTTATGAGAGTCTCATATAAATTGAGACTTAGAGTTTGTTTAACTCAAGTAATCTTTTATGACTAAAGATGAAAGATTATCACAAAAATAGATTATCTAAAAAAATATTAAGTATAAATTAATACCATATTTGGTAAAATTGACATGTATATATAATTATTGTGCTTGATTGATAGAAAAAAAATGCTAAGATTTTTGACTTAAATATCCTTAAAAGATTACTGGTTGTAAATTAGTATTGTATTTAGTTAAATTAATATGTTCTAGGTTAAAATATTTTTTGTGTATATACTAAAATATTCTCTATATTAATAATACATTAGGATTTTTATTTTGCTTTGTCAAATAATGAAATTAATTATTTTAATTATCTTTTAAGTTATGAAATTAATTAATTAAATTATTTTTAATTTATGATATTATCAAATAATAAAATTAATTAAGTTTGGCCGTTGGATTACTTATTATTTTAATTGAAAGTAAGGGTGGGTATGTTTAAAAAATTAGTAAATAAAGATAAAATTGTAATAAAATTAAAATTATTTTAATAATCTTTTAATGTTCAAAGTAGACGTGATAATCAGATTATTCATTATAGTATATGTTATATCATATTGGTATCAAAAATTACATTAATTGTATAACAAACCAAATAAGATAATGCTAACAAAAAAAAGGGTTATCAAAGTAATTACATATTATCCCAAGCCAAATGCTCCCTTATTCTCACATTCCTAAAAGCCTAGCTGCCCATATAGAAAAGAGAAGAAAATTTCCCTCAATTTTTCTTCGCTCAATCTACAAATACACCCAATCAATTCACAATATAGCACTTATGTGACCTCTCTAATGTCTTTGTCGTGTTTAGCTCCTCCGTCTGGGTGAATGGGTGGGAGCTTCATTATGATACGGAGAAAGCGAAAGCTAAATTTGGGGCGTAGTCTTGTTTGGTGGAGCCTCTGAACGTATGTATCGATCTTTAAAACAACATAATTGTACGTATTAAATCTTCCTCGATCTTATGGACGAATTCTTTATCTCAATTTTTGTGTATTATGGTTGTCTCTGTTGTTGATTTTATATGTATGGATTGACAGTTAAAGGTGCCAGGTTTGGCAATTTCGTAATTGAGAGAACTTGCGCCAGTGGACTTCGGAAAAAATATGGGATTTCGAGGGGCGTGCCTGAATGGGATTATGACAAAAATTTGGAAAAGTCGAATGACTATTACTTCCATGTTTTTTTGTGCAAAATAATATTTCTACCTTGCACTTAATCAATGTTTATCACCGGAAGTGGATGACGGGTGTGCAAATTGGTTTTATAAATTTAATAAGTGAAAAGTTAGAATTTCATCAAAGTTGATACTGGATAGTAGTCTTAGTTGTAGTTCAAATAGTTGCGTTACTTCAGAGTTATTCCCCTTTTTCAGGTATTAATTGTGAAAGTACAGGAGATACAAATAGTTCAGTTAATTCAGGAGATACATCTTCGAAGGGATTCTAGTTCTTTTACAGAGCTGCCGCTGTAAATTCGGAGTCAATGGCTCGACTCAAATGGCTTGAAGGACATATCCTTTCTTCACCGATAGAAGCCCGTATATCAAGCTCAAGCTCTTTTCCTTTTGCCACGGGAATGGGGAAATGAATCATTCTTCTGGTCTCTCTTCGCCCCCCGCCCCGAAACTGACCCACAGCACAGCACCCATTCGCTTCGTATATTCAGGAACAGGGCTATCAAATGGTCGACTGCGAAACCCATCAGGGTGAAAAGTATACTTGAACGATGCCCTCTATCGCGACGGACTACTTTTGCGATGTCTGTCACATGCTTAACAAGTGGTTGGCCAGACCCAAATGAATTACCTATCTTGTCTGCGGTATCAGTAGAATAGAGAGAATGCGACTTTCTCCTTTCTCCTTGTAACATACTCTTCCGGTTTGTCTGCATCAAAAGTTGGTAGATCGGTCCAAAAGGGTATGGAGTCGGAAGTCGAACTCCTTCTTGTTGACCTGTGACAGTCTCAATGCTCTTATGGCAGGGCAATAGCCCGTAACTTCGGGAGAAGGGGTGCCTCCTCACAAAAAATATGCATCTTATAATTGAATTTTCTAAGGGAGGGGTGTGACAGCTCAAACATCATGGATGTCCCCTCCTGGCCCTTTGTGGGAAATAGTTATTCAACCTTTCTTCTTAATCAAATTCAGTACTTAGTAACAACAGTGCCTTTATTGCTTACCCAAAGACTTGTATTTTATTATTATGGCAATCTTACACGAGAGTCGTTGCCATTCACAGTCATTTATGGCTTTTTCATTGCCTCTGCTTTTATAAATTAAACACTTTCATTTTAAAATTATGGGATACAAACAGTTTAATTCATTTAGTGAAAAAATATAAAATTAAAATGTACATTGTACACTTTAAAAAAGTCAACTTTTTTATGGGAACAATTATTAATATAATATAGAGCCAAAGCTAGAAAATTTATTCTGGAGGGGTTCAAATGCCACATTGAACGAATCAAGGGGTCCCTGGAAGATGCGCAAGAGGGGTCACTCATTTCACTCAACTCTCCACTTAACTCCATCACTCAAGTCGTATTTCAAAAGCTCATTTAATATCTCTCTTCAATTATGCAAGAATATTTCGTTTTCATTTTTTTAATAATTTGTCAATTATTATATTTTTTTCTTCAAATTTATATCAAAATAGGTATTAATTGAAATAAATTTATTCCTTTTAATTATTTTGATAACGAAAAAAATGAATATTTTGATGAAGAAACACAACTACAAAAGAAAACGAGAGTCAATATTGTGAGAGTATTGATTTCAATCAAATAGAAGAAAATAATAGTGGTAAGTTGATTAAATTAAATGTGTAGTGTGCAAATATTGTGGTTCTTGCTTAACACCTCTGAGTTCGAGTGGCACTGAACATTTTCGTCAATATAACAAAAACATTATAAAAAAAATTTATCACTACACTAAAAGAGAAATAACAAATTATATTAACAAGATTAAAATTACTCCATGAATCTTTTTCTTTTGATTCATCTAATTGTGTACTAGAAAAAATGTAACTTTATATAGTTAATAAAACATGAGAGTCTATTTAATTAGATACGTTGTCGCCGCTGATCAATCATTTTCATTTGTTCTTAATAGCATATTAAAATGATTTATGCAAAATAGTATTAAATTGACATTAGAGTTCTTAGGAGTACATTAAGATATGATATAATTATATATTATGAATTAATAAAAATAAAAACTATAAATGAACTTACTCAATTTAATAGTGTTATTTCAATGATTTTAGATGTATGGACATCTACTACCCAACATTTAGGGTATATCTTTGCAACAACTAGTTATATTAATTTTGTGGGTGATACTTGGATTTTGGATCAAGCTTTTTCTTCACATTACACAATGCGCGAAGATTGGTTCCAAAGTTATACGTATGTAATGCTGGTAGTCTTGTTTTGGGTGATAATCACTCTTGTAATGCAGTGGGGATAGGCAGTATTAGAATGAATCTGTTGGATGGAATAATTTAGAACATTAGAGAATCTAAACATGTGTCTAAATTGAAAAATGAATCCAATTTCCTTAAGCCAGTTAGAGTAGACGTTCCATGTTTTTTCAATAGCACCAAGTAGTGGAATTCAAAAGATTTTAGTAAGGCCTATTATAGTGATAAAAGAAATCTAGATCGATAACAAACTGTACCAACTCGTAGGTAGTACACAGTTCTTTGAAGTCTAATGGTTATCGGTCGATACTTGTGAAAACAAAAAGAACAAAAAAAGAGCAAAAATAAATAAAGATACAAGAAAGAATTTGGTAGTAGAAATGTTACCGGTTGTTAGAGATTAAGGCTTAAAAGATTGCAAAATCAAATAAAGAACATGCAAGAAATCAGGAAAAATAGAAGCAACACAATATTAATTACTAGGTTCAGATTTCATAAATGAAATCCTACATCCAAGGCAGAGGATATGCTCTAGTCGATCCACTAATAAACAAAACATACAAGCTTACAGTCTTTAATCGCTTGATCTATCTACCAAGACTATACTTCATCGACAACATCAAGAAATATACAAAATTACAGCAATATCTCTCCCCAAAACAACTAAATAAAAAAAGAATAAAGAGAGAGATCAAAACCCTAGCAGACTAAGGGAAAGAACGAAAAACGGGGATAGAAGAATTCTCTCGAATTAATCTTATCCAATAAACCCAAGTTTATATACCCAAGGGTTGAAGATATTTCACCCAAGGAAATAGCTATTTTGTTCCACTATAAAATTAAATCTCGTTGGCTTGAGTTGGATGGTCTTTTTTGTGTCCGTAAGTGCCGCCCAATGGTTGGTTTATACATGTGATCACTAGTCTTGATGACTTGGATTCATAAAGAGGTATATTTCGAATACAAATTTATTGGACTGGAAAATACCACATAACAATATGCAATAAAAATAAGGCGGATGGGGAGTTGAATCAATATATTCTAAGACTAAAGATTTGAATATGAGTTAAAAACCAAAAGGAGGTTCATGGCCAAGGGTGAATACGTTTGAGCAAGGATTATTTTAGAATGTACCAGTTGTGTTGACAAAGCATTCATTAGGATGATAAATTCAATTAATAATATGTGCATAGTTATTTTTATGTATATTTAAGAATTTTATTTGTTCTCTTCAAAAATAATTTCAATTTCTTTATTAAGTAATATTATACGTACAAAAAAAAATCGAAAATACTTATACAACTTTGACATTTTTTATGTGACAAAATGTATTGAGATGTAAAAATATCATCTAGCATAAAACAGTTAAAAAGAGAAAAAAGAAAGGTTGTATCACATTATTTACGAATTTATTATAATGATATTTTTAGTCATCATAATATTAATAAATATTCTTTTGAAAAAATATATTTATTATTGATGGTTTAGAAAACATAATTCCATTTCCATTTAAAGGTCTTAAAAAAGATGCTGAGCCAACAGATTGAAAAAAAAAAAAAAAAAAAAACCAACAAAATGAACTCACCACTGAGGCATTTGAGGGTGGTTCACCAGAAATGAGAGTTAATTTTTTATTTTTACATCAATCTAAAGATATTAGAGTATGAAATCTAATCGGATTAGTAACTCACCAGAGTAAACAATCGAAATATATTTTTTAGTTCACTCTGGAGAGTTACCATCCGACTAGATATCACCTCAACTCACACAAATTCAAAGTCTTTTACAAGAACACAAGAATCATTTTCTTCCATCACCTTCTAGTGTATTCAATTTGATTTTCCTTAACACTTTATATAGCCATTTAAATGAATCTTTTTAGAGTTTTAGTATCTATATATTTAGTACATAATTAATACTCTACAACTTTTAGAGTTAAAAAAAAAATCAAATATTGTACACCAATAGCTATATAAAATAAGAAAATCTAAGGCAATGTAGCATACAAGATAGTTTCAAATATACAGTAAGAAAATCTGAGGCAATGTGGTATATAAGGTAAGAAATCTGTATATTTGAAACTACCTTATATGCTACAATATGAGGCAACGTAGCATATAAAGTAAGAAATCTGTATTTGAATCTACCTTATATGCTACAATATGAGGCAACGTAGCATATAAAGTAAGAAGTTTGTATATATGAAACTACCTTATATGCTATATTGCCCCAGATTTTCTTAGTTTATATAGGCATTGATGTTCAAGTTTTGATTTTTTTTATCCTACTAAATATGTAGATACTCAATATGTAATAAAAAGATTCATTCAAATGGCTAATATGAAGGCTTAAGTTGGCTCAGATTTTCTTACTTCATATAGCCATTGATGTTTAAGATTTGATTTTTTTTTTTATTCTAAAAGTTGTAAAATATTGATTATGTAACAAATACATAGATACTCAATATTTAAGGTATTTTTTATTATTTGGATTCACAGTTTACATAAGCTTATATAACTGCTAACTTTTGAATTATGTATTTTTCTCTTCCTTATTATCATGGCTGAGAAATTAAAATAAAACATCAAATGTAATCAACTTGTTTGGAAGAAAATATCAAATGTTCGTACAACAGTTGCTACATCAAAAAAAAAAAAAAAAAACTCTTTTAAGGATTTAATTTATTCAGTTGCTCTTTATAAATATGATGTAACAACATAGTTTTTATAAACTTATTTCATTTTGACTTTCATAATATATGATAACATTTTTATTATATAGTTAGAAATATAAAATTAACTTCATCAAGGATATATGTATCAAACAATCTGACACTTATTATCAAACAATAAAAAAAAAAAAAAGCATCTCGATCATAATTGTATATTCGAGCATATTCTAATAGACAAAAATAAAAATTAACCAATTTATCACTCAACAAATATGTATAAACAAAATTATGTATATTTAAATCAAATAAAAATTAAAGAGAACAGGAAAGCAAGTCCAAATTTGAAAGAGGCACTTACCAAAAATAAGAAAGAAAGAACTTGAAAGAGGCACATGAGAATACATTGTCCTAGAGCCGAAGAGTCATCTCCATCATACAGGTACGAGCAATAGAAAAACTCCATGATAAAACTCAAATTTTAATCACTATTCTCAATAGACACGATCAAAAAGGTAGAAACCAAGTGTTGTAGTGTTAAAATTCTAAGAGAAATATTATGTAATTTGAGTCATTGTAAGTTGTTTTTATTATATTGTATGCCGTTTGGGTGAATCTAACCCCTTTTTATAATAGGATTTTGTAAAGTATAATTATATGATTTTAATGTATTATTTATATCCCATTATAAATTAATTTGCATTTAATTTTCTTGAAAATTTCAACACCTGCCCAAAGAAGGTTAAAAAACCTATGATCTTTAATGATATAAAATATTCATTAAAAATTTTACAACTTTTTATTATGCAATTGATACGAGAGAGCCTTTGAGTTTGAACCTATACGTAGTATTGATGCCATCTATTTAAGGTATATGAATGAACTACGCCTTCAACTTTGCACCTTTCATAAAACTTTAGGCCACCTTACCCATAATAATGTCAAGACTCGGCCATTGTGGGTTAGTGTTTGGCCAAATGACTAGTTCCCACCTGAGATTTTTTTAAATGATAAAGTTCTATCGATTAAATGTTTAAAGTTTAAATATCTTTTAACTGTTTTTAAAAAATTTATTTTTTAATTTTTATTCAAAAAAATAAAAATATCTTTTTGACTTTTATTAAAAATTGATTTTTTAAAACTTTGTCAGTGAAATTTTGTCACTTAAATAAACTTTGGTGGGCATATGGTATTTAGCCGTTGGTGCTATTAATAGTTATGCTTTTTTATCTTGATTTTCATAAGAGTTTTAAATAATAACCTATTCTAGCCTCACGACGAATTTTATTTAGGTGAGTTCTTCAAGATTATATCTCATATATACCTTGTAAAAGCATTTTACCTTGAACTCATTTAGCCCTAAAACTCTTCTTTAACATAACATAACAAATACATTTGTCATAAGGAGCGAAAACATATATTCTTTAGAATATATCCAATAGTGTTTAATATGGCATACAGTATGAATTGTTTCTACTTACCCCCTTTATGGGATCTCAGACTGAATTACTTTTTTAAATAACTTCCTTGTGGACTTAAACTTATTCAAAGATAACTATTTTCAAAAAGCTGTTTAGTAGCTCATCACCAATTTCATTTGCGACTTTATAAAATGTAGAGTTAAAACTGATTTTGATGTTCACTTTTATCTCACTTGAATGTCTATTTCTTTTATTTAAACTTAGTCAATAATAAATAAAGATAGGTGTGAGTTTACTGGAATAAGTCAGTCAATCATGTCATCAAGGTAGACCAATTCCCATTTAATTACTCGGATAAAGTAATATTTCTCCATCAAGATGCATAAAAGTATAAACACTATTGCATGTCATATAATAAGAAGGTAATCAACATTAGTGAATTTTACCAAGTAAAAGATCAACTAATTCAAGGTGCCTTTATTTTTAAAAAAAAAAAAGACCATGGACAATCAAATTGTCTTTCTATGACATTAAGATTTAATTTCTTTAATTTGGCTATATGAAAAAACATAAAGTCAAGCTTTAATATTCTTTTTTTACAGAGAAAGGTCACAAATGATTTTTTTTAAACACATTAAGATTGTGTAATATTGTGTTCTACTAACAAATTGGATATTAACTAAATAATCTCAGCATAATTATTTGCGATAAATATAAGACCTTCATTTTTTAATAATTTTCATTTTAGAAAATCCATTTGCTTTTCTCACATAAAAATTGAAGCAAAATATATATTGCTTTTTTTTCTTTTATCATACACTTGCTGGTATGAAAAATACTAAAATTCAAATAAAAATTGCACAATCCTTATCCATATTATCAGGCATTATGCAATTAAACAAAATTTGACCTATTATTCAAACTTGAAATATGATCATTAACGGTAAAAATCTCTCACTATTATATGCAACTCAAAGATGACGGGCAATCGTGCAGCAACTAGCTATTTTAATTCTTTGGCCAAAGGACAATTTCCCACCCATAGTTTGAGGCGGGGACAAAGTCCCACCCGCAAGTTTTCAAAAACCCGGTTTCCCACCCGTTGAAAGAATTTAATATTAAATAAAACACTAAAAAGTAACATCTCAGGGGTAATTTTGTCCTTTTATTATTAAAATTTTATAAAATAATAAAATAAATTTTATATAAATTTAAAAATTTTAAAAAATTTTAAAAAAAAATTAAAAAAAATTTAAAAAATCAACTGGCCACAGCCGCCGATGCTGACGGCGGTGGCCGTTGATAACAGCACCAGGTGGCCGTCTCCGGCCACCTGGTTCCAGGGGAGGCCAGATCGGGCCTCCCCGTTGGGTGGAGGCAGCCAGATCGGCCGCCTCCTGTTTTGAAGGAGGCGGCCAGATCTGGCCACCAGAAACGGCCGAAGAGGACCGCTATTGGTCCCAACGGCCGTTTCTGGCCACGTTTGTCAAGGGAGGAGGCCAGATCTGGCCTCCTCCTCCAAAACTGGAGGCGGCCAGATCTGGCCTCCTCCTCCAAAATTGGAGGCGGCCAGATCTGGCCGCCTCCACCCAACGGGGAGGCCCGATCTGGCCTCCCCTGGAACCAGGTGGCCAGAGACGACCACCTGGTGCTGTTATCAATGGCCACCACCGCCGGCATCGGCGGCTGTGACTAGTTGATTTTTTAAAAAGTTTTAAAATTTTTTTAATTTTTTAATAATTTTTTAATTTTTTTAAAATTTTTATATATTTAAAAATTATTTTATAATTTTATTTTAAATTTTTATTTATTAAAGGGTATTTTAGTCATTTCATTTGAAATATTATAAAATAAGTATGAATATTGGTCCAAAGGCGAGAGACCGGATTTTTGAAAACTTGCGGGTGGGACTTTGTCCCCGCCTCAAACTATGGGTGGGAAATTGTCCTTTGGCCTAATTCTTTTGATGATACTTGGGTTTTACACAACTTTTTCTTCACATCATACAATGCACAAAGATTGGCTACAAAGTTATAAAGTATGTGATACAAAGTAGTGTTGTTTTGGGTGATAATCACTCTTAAAAGTGTAGTGGGGACAGATACCATTTGAATGAGGCCAAATGGCATAATCTCACCAAAGATTTTTTCAAACAATAAAGTGTCACTTATAGAGTTTTAAAAAACCAATTATTATCCGTTCACTAAAATTAGAAGGATATTTTTATCTTTTTAAATAAAAATTATAAAAATAATTAAAATAAAAAATAATGTTAAAATAACAATAATAAAAACTTAATAAAAAATTATTATGTTAACATAATTAGGTGGCTGAAAACGACCACTTGATTTCATTAGAGATTAGATCTGACCGTCACGATGGCGGAGGCTGACGAAGACAGTCAGATCTGACTACTTTTGTCATCTAAAATGTCTGAAAATAGTCTGTATTAAGTATGTTGACTGTTTCTGACTTTCTCCAGTGGCGGAGGTGGCAAGATATGGTGCCAGATTTTTTATGATCAGTTTTTATCATCAATAGAATTAGATGACCATTTTCAGTTATTTGGTTATGTTAACGGTAGCCACCACCCTGGATGACATTGCCAGCAGCGGTGACTACTTTTCACAAATTTTATTAATTAATTTTTATTATTATTTTATATTAAATTTTATTTTAATATTAATATTATTTATTTTTATGAAAGGTATTTTGATTTTTTTAAAAAACAAGAGTGAATGCTTGACTTCTTAAAACTTTATAGATAAGACTTGATCAGTTAAGGAAACCTTGGGTGGGCATTAGAGGTTTGGCCATTAGAATGAATATATTCCATGGAGTTATTAGAACATTAGAGAATGGCATACATGTGCTTGAATATAAAAAAAAAAAAAAAACCAATTTCCTTAAGGCAGTTAGAGCAGATGCTCCGTGATTTTTCACTACAGCACCAAGTAGTGAAATTCTTAAAGTTTCAGCAGGAGCTATGATAATGATGATAGAGAAGCGGATTGATAACACGCACCAACTCATAGGTATTACACGGTTCTTTGAAATCTAATGTTAATCAGTCAATATTTTCTTGCAAAAATAATAATAAGAAAAATTCAAGCCAACAAATGCAAGAAAGGATCTGGTAGTGAACTGATACCATTTGTTAGAGATTAAGTCTTAAAAGAGTACAAAATCAGATAAAGAACATGCAAGAAATTAAAAAATACATACATACATACATACATATATATATATATATATATATAGAAGCAACACAATATTTACTTGGTTCAGATTTCATAAATGAAATCCTACATTTAAGGCAGAGGATTTCCTCATCCTCTAATAAATTAAATATACAAGCTTACAATGTTTAATCACTCGACACACCAAGAAATATAAAAATTTGCCGCACGATTTCTTGCCAAAACAACCAAATCAAGAAAGAATAAAGAGAGAGCTATCGAAACCCTAGCAGACCGAGAGAGTACGAAAAAAAGGCATAGAAGAATTCTATCGAATTCTTCCTATCTAATAATCTCAAGCATATATGCCGAGGTTTAAAGATGTTTCAGCCAAATAAATGACTATTTTGTCCCATCAAGTTTAGTTTTCGTTGTCTTCTCCCTGGCTCAAGTTGGACGGTTTATCTGTCTGCATAAGTGCTGCCTAATTATTGGTTAGCATTTGATCACTAGTCTTGACGATTTGGACTCATGAAAAGATATGTCTTGAATAAAAATTCTATGAACAGTAAAGTACCACCGTAACAATATGTAAAACAAATAAGAAATTCTTCTTTTGGCAACAACATGCCTTGGGGTGATGGTCTCGCGAATGGGGTTGAATTAATATATTCTAAGACAAAAGATTTGAATATGAATTAAAAACCAAGAAGAGGTTCATAGCCAAGGGTAAATATCTTTGCATAAGGGTTATTTTAGAATGTATGTGTGCATAGTTCTTTTAATGTATATTCGAGAATTTTATTAGTTCTCTTCAATTCGTACAAAAAAATCTAAATTACTCATACAACATCAATATTTTTTATGTGACAAAATGTATTGAGATGTAAAAATATTATGAAGCATAAAACAGTTAAAACGAGAAGAAAGAAACATTTAAAGGAGCGTTGTATCACATTATTATGATTTTATGTTAATAATATTTTTAGTTATCATAAGATTAACAAATATTCTTTTGGAAAAATATATGTATTATGGATGGTTTAGATAGCATAATTACATTTAGAGGTATGTAAAAAAGAAAAATTACCCAATAAATTAAAAAAAACTAATAAAATTAAGTTTAACTATATTTAAAATAAAAAATTATTTTATTATATAATAATACATCATTATTATTATTAATATCGTAACATTAGTTTTAAAAACTCATTATTAAGAAATTTGATAACGGCTCACTAAAAATGAGAGTTAATTTTTAATTTTTACATCAATTTGTAGATATTAGGGTTTGAAATCTAATCAAATTAGCAACTTACCAACTAGACATCATCACCACTCAAACAAATTCAACTTCTTTTACAATAACACAAGAATCATCTTCTTTCATCACTGTCAAGCGTACTCAATTTGATTTTATTTAACCCTATATATATATAGCCATTTAAATAAATCTTTTTATATTTGATAAGGTTTCAATTTTAATTAATTACCTTAAATATTGAGTATCTATATATTTAGTACATAATTAATATTTTAGCATTTTTTATAATAAGAAATCTGTATATATGAAACTAAGGGCTAGTGTTTGTCTAATGACTCCTACCTCAAGCATTTCTCCTACTATCTTCTCAATTATATCTCTTTAGAGAGTGCTCTATTTATATGGCCTAAGATTCACTGGTTAGGTGTCTTTCTTGAGCATAATTTGGTGGTCTTGTGTTCGGATAGGTGGTAATATTATTTGCTCCTTAAAGACATTCTTGAATTGAAACTAACTATTAATCCTTTCTAAATAACTTGGATAAACAAGTATTGTTGACAATTGATAGTTCATTTCCCCTATATCCTTGAAGAATCCTCTGTTAGCCCTCTTATGTGAAGAGTGTTCGTAGTGTTTAAAGTTCCAAAGAATATCCTTCAAGGTGGCTAACCATTAGGCTCCCAAAATCAAGTCACAGTTTTCAAGGGGAAGAATGTAAGCATCAACCCTAAAAACTTATCCTTGAGTTTTTCATTCAAAACCCTCACATATGGAATCACATTGTAAATGTTGACCATTTGCTACTTGTACTCAAAGTCCTTCCAAAGCTAGTATTAGACAACCCAACTTTAAGGCAGTCCTTTCACTTAGAAAAGTATGTGTATTGCATGAGTCTATTAAAATAAAAATAGGTCTCTTATTATAGAAGCCTTGCATCAATTCAATGCATTTGGTGAAATATGCATTAAGTCTCTTATAGTTGACACTACTTTAGTAGATTTTCTTTCGATTCACCCTCTTCCTTTTCATCTATTTCCAAGTGCATTGTGTATAATTGTTTATTCTTACATTTATGTCCAAAAGAGTACCTCTCATTGCACCAAAAACAAAGGCATTTGACCCTTTTTTCATCAATTTTTTTGCTAGTTAGTTGTTTACTATGTCGACGGGGAAATTGTTTATTAATATTGACTTTAGTGGTATAGGTAATAACCTTAGTTTTGTGTTGGATTTTAAAGAAGTATTGGGTTGGAACTTTATAACAGGATGTGGAGATGGAAAAGAAGGTTTGTAGTGAGGTGTGGATCATGAGTTTGGTGTCCTAATAAAGGGCTTAAGTTGATTTTTCATAATAGCCACTATAAGGTCCTATAGGTTGGCCAAGGAATAAACTGTTACTAATGACTTGGAATGGAACATCTTTACTAGCATTTGCAACACATCATCCAACCCAAATAAGAAGAAATTAAGACCAAGCTCTTCACTAATGCCAGTTCTGGGATATAACTCATATAAAAGGTTAAGATACTATTGTAACAAGCCACTTTGTTTAAGATTGTGCAGCTCTACCACAGGATCATCAAAAGCTTGATATCCAAATCAAGCATTAAGTGTGTTGATATATTCCTCCCATGTAATTGTTCAACACCTCCTTATCATGATAAAACCTTGATACCATTGAATCGTCTTCCCTTCTAGATGTAGAGCAACCACCTTCACCCAGTTTTTGGGTGTTGTTCCACTAACCTCGAAAATATATTCTCCATATAATAATCGTTCATCCAAGTCCTCTTTATTGAATCACATAAATTCTAGCTTTATCGATCCATGGACATTTTTGCATAGATCCACCAATAGCCCCTTCTTCTGTTAATTCTA
The DNA here is from genome assembly GCA_026122585.1 of Anacardium occidentale. Taxonomy (NCBI): domain Eukaryota; kingdom Viridiplantae; phylum Streptophyta; class Magnoliopsida; order Sapindales; family Anacardiaceae; genus Anacardium; species Anacardium occidentale. The sequence continues at coordinate 50,522 of JAJEJH010000053.1, read as the reverse complement.
ATGTCTTCTATTCAGCATGTATTTTTTGTTGTTGCATACTGAGGCCCTCTATCAAACCCTTAATCTTATTGACAGAATCCTTCAATAGTTGTTGCTAACGTGGTTCCATTTCCTATTGTTGATGGCGTAGCTCTGCCACCAAGATCACTTAAGCCATTTCTTGTTGAAACTCTTGTGGATGCGTATTTTCTATCTTGATCAAAAACTTGTTCTGATATCAATTGATGTCTCTTTCCATCAGAATCAACCAGACTGCTTAAGAGATTAAAAAAAAACAAAAAAATTAGAGAGATAAAACATACACAAAAGGATAGTGAAGGAGATAAATAATTTTCTTCTTTTTCATGCTTGGAAAATTTGTTACAATTGATTCTTATAACATTTTCTCAACTGCCATGCACGTCAGTAGTAAAATAACAATTTCATATTATTTGTATCAACAAAACGTCTTCATTCCAAAAAATTTCAAAAACTGCTTTTATCTGCTTAAGTTTTCTTGCGCGTGACATCGTTTGTAGCGTGATGATTCAAATTCGTAACAGATATTGATTTCTTACTCAGATATGGAGTCTTATACCAATCAAATGATATTGTTCTCTCATAGCCAGAGCCCGCCTTTGATGAACAAGATTTACTGCTGTTTATCAGATATCTTTTCACAAGACTGCAAATCGGTGGTGTCGAGTTCAAAGAGAAAGCTCCAGAATCACTGTTATAGCTACTAATTAATGATGAGAAATCAGCCTGTCTAGTTGCGACAAAAGGGAACATCAGGTACTCAATTATTTCACTTGATTTTCATCGTCAAGGTTTGATTTGAGAGCAAGCGGTTTTGACTCTATCAATTGTAGTCCCAGCGAGTGATGAGCTAAGAAAGATTGTGTTTGAAGAAGGGTTGAAGCTCGAAGGTATTAATCACCCTCAGTCAGCACGTCCATCAGAAAATAATAACCAAGTCTCATAGCTTCAAAGTTCTATGATAATATTTTAATGGATTGTATTACTTGAGTAGTTGTAAGTTGTATTTTGTTATAGTATTGTTGATGTTTTTTGTAATGTTTGAGTCATTTAAGTGAAACTAACATTATTTTATAGCAAAGATTTGAACATTTTTAAACTATTAATTATATGATTTCCATGTATTATTTGTAATTTATATTATTAATTTATTTAAATTTTAAATTTTGAAACTTTTATAATAATAATTTTTAACCCTTCTAATCATTTAAATATTTTCAAATACTAAAAAATCAAACACCATATCACATTATTTATATTAATATCGATATCTAAATCGTAGCTTTGCAATTTATCTTGATTGTGTTCAGCAATCAAAAAGTTTTTTCGAAATCAACTCTCAAAATTCAATAAGATGCAATGACTGACAATTAATGATTAAATAAATTTATAATTCGAAGGGCACAATTTAGTGAAATACTAATTGAAAGTTTAGATATTTCGATAAATAATTAACGATCAGAAAACTATATCTTCACAATTCATGAAGTAGAAAATTCTTTTCAATGTAATACCACGATTATGATTCTATCAAAAGAGATACTCATTTGGATTTTACAATATGACATTTTTACGATGCTCATTCAAACAAACAATAATTTTATTTATAAACAAAACGAATATTGATGTAAACATAATTTTTTCTCATTTGAATTTCAAATTAAAATGTTAAATTAAGGAATTTTAAATGTATTTTTCACATTAAAAATTTTGTATACAGACAAGCGAAAAGAAGGGAGGAGAGAATGAGAGGACAAAAAAAGAATATAAACGATATAAACACTATTGTTGTGCGTATTATCACGTAATATTATTGTATTAAACGTAGATTAGTTAATGATAAAATTATAAATATAAATATCCCGATAATTTAATATTTTTAATAATAAATAGTAAATATATGATTATATTAAATGATTTGATTTAAAATAAAAAATTTAACCACTTTAATATTTAATTCATTTATAAGAAAAAAGATAATTAATGTTGATATCTCTTTATAAAAGTTTAAAATAAATAATAACAATGGGAGATATTAAATTATTATTTTTTATTAAAAATTAATTTTTTTTTTTTTTGTATGAAAGAGGTTTAACGCTCAAGTTTTTATATTAAAGGAAAAAATTTTCTATTTTTTGTTAAATAACTAAATTTTGAGTATTTTCTATCTATAGTACTAAAATATTTTTTTATTGAAATGAATGAATTAGAAATTAAATTTTTAATTAAAATGAATAAATTTTTATATTCAATTTATAAAAAAATAAACTTTTTCTAATATTCTGAAACCAAACAAAATAATCTATCCTAAAAGTATTTGAAGTGTATATAAATTTTTTATAAAAAATTATGAAAAATCGATTGTAGAAAATACGAGAATTTATTCTTGTTATCCCGACCGTGTCAGACAAAAATGTTTAGTAGCCTCTGAAGTCTGTAACAGCAGAAACAGGGCCGCAGACGCCGCCGAAACCTAGAAGAGCTTACTCTGTGATTCACTCTTTCACACTTTGAAACAGTTTAAGCAAGGGGAAAAAAAAAAAATCGACCAATTAAATGCCAAGTAACAGTAACAGTAACAGAATTGAAACCTATGAGGACTTCATCGAAGTCCATGGTCTGCTCTTGGCAGCCTCCGGCCTACCTCAGTCACTGCACCGCCAGCTCTTCCAGAAACTCACCACTGAAACTTTCGACGGTGGCGATTTCTTTCAAATCGAGCCTTGCGAGGAAGGACGCCAGCGGCGGCTCCTTCTCACCTCCGACTCCATGCCTAATCACTCCAACGTTTTTCTGGTCGACCACGCCTGGACCTTTCGTCTCTCCGATGCTTATAAGCAGGTCTCTTATGCTGATTTTCGTGACCTGAAATGTGACTGTTCTTCTTTTAATATTATTTGAATTGGATTATTATTTATATAAATATATATTTTTTATTGTGAAGTGATCAAAAGGGGTGCTTAAAGTTGATTTTTTTGTTTTTCTCTCTAACCTAGTATATTGTCTCTTATAGATTAAATGACTGAGAATTGGTAATCTGCGAGCTGTTGCAGCTGCAGGAGGTTCCAGGTCTGGCTCAGAGGATGGCTTCTTTAATGTGTGTGGATATTGATGTTGCTTCAGGTTGCGAAGATTCGGACACTGTAAACGGAGTTTCTCATGAGAATGGTGGCATATCAAATGTTCAGGAGGTGCTGCAGAGTGAAATTCGCAATGCAAGAGAAAAAGGTGATGGCACGGTCAAGTGGTTGGAACTCGAGGAGTTTAGCATTGATGATGACATGCTGCTCTCTCTCAATTTGTCTAGTGAATTTCCGGTATGTCATTTAATCATTCTTATATCTTTTATTTTACACACACACATATATGAACAACGGTTCCATGTTCACACTAATCATTTAGGAAGGATGCCAATAGTTTATTGTTAGTTTAGACATTTAGGCTTAACATTGTTCATCTTCTGAAGCTGTCTATATGCCACGTTCCTTACTGTATTAGGAATTGCAAGCTCTTAGCCTTTGCGGAAACAAGCTTGAGAATGTGGAAATTGTTGTGCAAGAAGTTACCAAATTAAAAAACCTAAGGGCTTTGTGGTTGAATAACAATCCTGTTCTTGGAAAATGGTATGACGGCTGATACAATTAAACTTTTTATTAATATCTGTCTAAAGTTGCTGTGTTGCTTCTGGTGGTTATCCATTGAAAAATGACTGAACCATTTCATATTCAGTGATTGCAAAATGGAAGTAGCAATTTTACAAGGATGCCCTAGACTGGAAATTTTCAACTCACATTTCACTAGCAAGTTTGGTGAATGGGCGTTATGCTTTTGTGGGGAGGTTTATGTGAAGGATAAACCAAGCAGTCTCCGTCAGAGTGATCATCCCTTGCAAAGTGTGACCTCACTTGACCTTTCAGATAGATGTATTCACAATCTGGTGAATAAGGTGTCAACATTTTTCACTGTGCTTCCTCTTTTTAATCTGTTTTGTATTTTTCTCCGTAATTGTAATCTGTAACACATGCTTGTATTTTCATTTCCAAACTAGTTAGAAATTGAGATTCATAATTCTGGTATTTCCTATCCATTTAGTTGTAAAAGTTTCTCAGAATTAATGTGTATTGTTACGGACAATCAATTAATCCTGTAGGGGGTTCATTTATAATGCTCAATAATTCTTCCTTCATTCAGGCATTTTCTCCTGCTGAGCTACCATCTATTTCACATTTGAATATTCGAGGAAATCCACTGGAGCATAATTCCGCTTGTGAATTATTGGAACTCTTGAAGGGATTTCCTAGCTTGCGGTCTTTGGAGGTACTCATTTTAGAAGTAGTAATTTCAATTTGACAGTGTATCTACTGAATATTAGAACCCTTATATCAAGGAATATTTCAGTTCTTTAGTCTTGGCCTTTTTGCAGGTTGACATACCTGGTCCTCTGGGAGAAAGCAGCATTGAAATTCTTAAATCTGTTCCATCTCTTTCTAAGTTAAATGGTGTTAGTGCTTTTAAAATTTTAGAAGATGGAAAGAATGTGATTGATTCAATGCTTCAACCACGTCTTCCTGAATGGACAGCAGACCAGCCTCTCGCTGATCGAGTTCTTAGTGCAATGTGGTTATATTTAATGACATATAGACTTGCTGATGAGGAAAAGATTGATGAAACATCTGTATGGTATGCAGTTTTGTTGTTGATTCAATTACTGGCTTCACTTATTTTATCCAAGTTGATTCGCTGATTGTTTCTGAGCTATATAAGTTATCTGCTTATTATTTGTTAATTGCTGTCTTCCATGGTCATCCTTTGTAATTTAATCTCATGGGTGTATAAGTAGGGACTTAGTTTTGGACAAAGAATTCTAAAGATATTATTAGCTGTGGTGAATTCGTGCTCTCATTGTTCGTTTAATGGATGATTGCAAGTCTGTTTTAGCCTTTGTTTATAAAGTTGGAGAAGCAGTGTTTCCTGGAAAGTATATCTGAATGTTTCCTATTGGCCAGATGCTATCTGCAAGGACCTGGAAAGTTCTGTGTGAACTTTGTTAAATGAAAAGAATAAATAGATGTCCCTCCTTAAATGTCTTATCAATAAAGATATAACTCTTAGAGCAGGTGTTTGAAATCAGAGGAAGGTGAAACAATTCTGGCATTTACAAAATACTGCTTATGTAAAATGTATTTTGAATCCATTGTTTAAACAAGATTAATATGCATAGGTTTTACTTATTGAAAGCCTTAACTAAACAAAAGAAGTTAAAAGAAAAGGATTCATGACTGAATTCATTCATTTGAACTAATTAGTCTCAGTTGGTGAACTCACAGCTAAATACATGGTATTCAGTGATATACATATTGGGTGTATTTATTCTAGTTGTTGGATTTGGCTACATTTCGAATTCTATGACAGTGTTATCAATGGTAAGTCCCACTGTTAAATTTTTCTGATTTACTGCAAAGAAGTATGGTCAATTAACATGGTAGACGTAGAAACATGGTTAATAAACATGATTTGAGTTGTATTTATCTTGCTCTCTCTCCTCCCTTCTAATCCGTTTTACGCCCAGAAGTGGTTGTGTCGATGTTTGCACTAGTGTCATTTGATATTACTTAGTGCCTCTTATTGGCCTCTCCAATAAATTAAGTTACTACTTTGAAAACTCTAATAGCTGTTACGTGGATTTTATCATTTCTTTCTCTATTTCATGACAGTGTTTCACTGTCTGCAGGTATGTTATGGATGAATTAGGTTCAGCTTTACGGCATAGTGATGACCCAAATTTCAGGGTGGCCCCCTTTCTATTTATGCCAGAAGGGAAACTGGTGTCAGCTGTCAGGTTTTCTGTTTACCTTTGCTTCATGATAGGCAGTTCCTGTCCTTCCTTGTACATTGTATTTTTATTTCATTTTTTGTAATTGGTGTCTGCAGTATAATTATGATTGAATTCATTATGTCCTTTCAAATAATTTTTGTTCTCTTGTTTGTTTATAATACTTAATTAGATAAAATGTATTTGTTGTGTTTTTGGTCTAATGACAACTTAAGGACACTGCTTGTGAAGTCATGAATCAGTAAGCTTTCCTTTTCAGCTATACTATATTATGGCCCATCAAGAGTGTTTACAAAGGCGATGAGTGCACTCGTGATTTCCTGTTTGGTATCAGGGAGGACAAACAGCATTCTGCCAGACTCACGGCTTGGTTCCATACGCCACAGAATTATTTTATTCATGTATTATCACATATACCGGATTCATTGCTATTTTCCACTTAAAGTTGACCACTGCAGATTGGTATTAAGTCATGTTGAATCCTGCAGGAGTATGAGAAGCACTGCCAGAAACTGCGTATGAAAAAGTTGACCTATCTGCCGACCAAGTCTTCTGCAATCGAACGTTTGTGCTGTGCTGATGGATGTGCATTACGTGTTTACACTGATATACCTCATGTGGAAGAATATTTGACACGTCCAGAATTCATACTCAGTATGTATTGTAGCCCATTGTAGGAAGGGTTCCTATATTTTATGACTGATGTGATCTATTATTTTTCTTTGTTACTGTTGAATGAATATAATGCACTCTATGGATTTGTTGCCTAATAAACGAGAGCTTTCATGTGATATCATCTAGGTTCATATGGTATCCACTCAGATTTATTTGCTTGGTTCATGAGAATTATTTGACTATAAATCTCCTTGATTAATTTATTGTGTCTAATTTAAGTTCTTTTCTTTTGGATGGAGTGGGAGTCAGTGTTGGCTGGAAAACTTCCATAGATTTTTTATTTGATTCTTTTTATTCTATATTTGATAGAAACTCTGCTAGGCCATCTACATTCTAAAGCCCCTTTTACCCCCTAACAGCGTCAGAGCCAAAAGGTGCAGATATTATATGGACAAGTGTGCAGGTGGATGAGGACATGAAAAAAGCTACTGGAATAACAGATCAGCAATATGTGAACCAGTTTCCTTTTGAGTCTTGTCTTGTGATGAAACATCATTTGGCAGAGACTGTTCAGCAGGTTCAATTAGCAAACTCTCTTTTCTTGTTACTGCTTGCCTCATGAGTCTCTTGGATGAATTGATTTGTTGTCTCTTGCCAAGTATGTACTTCTTTTCCAGTAGTCATCACATGTATGTCTACTTTGAGATAAAGTGGTCCAGTAAACCAAATCTAGAAACTAGTACTTGCAATTCCTTTTTAAGTCTTATTAAATTCAATTTATCCATTCCAACAGGCACATGGGTCTCCTGAATGGTTGCAGCCTACTTATAATCTTGAAACACATCTATCTCAACTTATTGGTGACTATCATGTACGGAAAAGAGATGGACATAACAATCTATGGATCTTAAAACCTTGGAACATGGCACGAACTATTGATACAACTGTTACTGATGATTTATCAGCTATTATTCGTCTGATGGAAACTGGTCCTAAAATTTGCCAGAAATATATTGAGCACCCAGCTCTATTCCAAGGACGGAAGTTCGATCTTCGTTACATAGTACTTGTTCGCAGTATGGACCCTTTAGAAATATTCCTTGCAGATGTTTTCTGGGTATGCAAATTTTCTCTGGTATTTTTAATAATGATAATATGGTGTGAATGCAGTTTCTTTTACATGCTGTAGTAGAAGAGGAATTTCTCACTGTTTTCTGCTTTCTAGTTGACTATTCAACTTTTTACCCCTTTTTTTAATATTATTATTTATCTTACATTTTCAGGCTAGATTGGCAAATAATACCTATACTTTGGACAGACACAGTTTCTTCGAGTATGAGACACACTTTACAGTTATGGTATGTTTAATCATTATCCTATAGCACAATTACTGAATTTAATTTTCTGAATAATCAAAGCATAAATGGGCATTCTCTATGGGGCTTTTTTTTTTTTTTTTTTTGGGAAACGTAGAAATATATAGTAATCAAAAAACTTAGGAACTGAATCAGAAATCCACTTCTTGTGGGGTATTAAATCGACTCAGATAAATGAGAGCATGATGTTTGTTGGACATTATTTTTTTTCCGATAATTCCTACACAGGTTTGAAGCGTTTTAAATCCGTTAAATTACTTTTTCCTGTTTTCAGATGTACGGTAGGAGATTCAGTCACAAGAACACGCCTGAGTTTGTGAGGGAGTTTGAGCAGGAACACCAAGGTATCAGAACTCCGTCAGTGTTTGATTATTCTACTTGCCTGTCCTTTGTAGAGATCTATGAACACTATAATCCATGCTTGTTTGCAGTTAAATGGTTAGATATTCATGAGCGAGTAAAGAATATGATCAGATCACTGTTTGAGGCAGCTGCTGTTACCCATCCAGAGATGAAGAGCTCTAAGTCTAGAGCCATATATGGTGTGGATGTAATGCTTGATAACTCTTTCCAACCAAAGTTATTGGAGGTTTGTGACTTGAGCAAAATATCTACTTGTCAATCCCTGCTTCCTTTAGCATTTATAAATATATAATTAGAATTTTTTCAAATAAAAATCAGTAAATGTAATAATATTGATATTATGTTGGGTTTGATGTAGGTAACGTATTGTCCAGACTGTACGAGAGCATGCAAATATGATACGGAAGCTTTAGTTACTGGGGAAGTGATTAAAGGCCGTGACTTCTTCAATGATGTGTTTGGTTGTCTTTTTCTTAATGAAACCGCTCATGTAAGTCCAATATAATTTAGCTGTATGAATATTTAATTTGTCTTCGATGTTTCCTTTCTGATTGTGGTTTGCAGATGAATTGTCGAAGATCAATCCCTTTATCTTGCTGAGAATGATGTTGAGTTTGGTAGTGTTTTAGCTGTTTATTTCAGTTCATCTTAGAACTTCATACTTACGACATAGATTTTAGGTTAAACTTCAATGAATAGATTTATAAATATACATTATTCTGGAGAAAGGTGGAATTTAAACTAGTGTCCGGGCAGCACTAGGGTTGAATTCGGATTGAATTAATTTGGAATTAAACTCAAATTCAGCTCAAATAAATTTACAACGAATTCGTTTTTCGTGAGTTCGAGTCAGGCTTGAGTCTAGAATTCACAAGCTTGTAATATTAAGTTCAAGTTCAAACCTATAATGAGTTTAAGTTTGTAATGAGTTCGAAATACAAATTGATGAAAATCATTTAAATTGATTAAAACGACGTTGGTTTATTTAATATATATCAAAACAATGTTGTTATAGGTATATGTTCAATGAATTGAATTGAATCAAATTTAAATTTGATTTATCTTAAACAAGTAAAGCTTGAGTTCGGATTGAGTTGAACTTAAATTTGGTTTAATTTAAATTTAGTCTTTGGCGGCACAATCTCATTAGAGCGAGCTAGAAGATTTGCAACGAAAATGGCGAACCAGGGGTACATTCAGCTCTCAGTCTTCCATTCTCTTCCAAAATAAAGTGCATACAAGAATGGACGGGACAATACCACTGCAAAGATTCTTCCATGAAACATGCCATATAGTTCCTTCCTTGGTCTTCTACATGTTTCAATTAACTACCATCCTAATATTCTGCTCAAGGAAATGAGTTTCTCCATTCTGAACTTGGCCATGAGAGGAGCTAATTTCGTAGCTTAACAGGTTCAGAAGATAAATTACTTGGGGTAAATCTTGATTGTCTTAGCTCAACTAAACCAAACTGGAGAAGTCCATCCTCCTAATATGCCGACAATGTGATGTGGAACAGAAAAACAAGAGAAAATAAAATTCAATTGATATATGATTAAAATTGATAAATAATGTAAGAGAATAATCAATTAATGATTGAAAAAAGAATTACTATTAAATTGTATTGAATAAATTCAATGTAAAGTCTGAATAATCTGAATTAATAATATAATGAAGTTTTAAGTTTTTTATATAAACCAATAATTCTTGACTCGCTAAAAACTGAATAAAATAAGATCCTTTAAATAAAAATCCTGAATAAACTAGAATGTTGGCTTTAAGATGCTTTTTATGAATATATCCTAAGCCTTGCAAAAGAACTTGATGGTTGAAGAGAGAATAAAATGACTTCAGAGCATCAGGCTCAAAATTGAATGAATTATATTGATGGACAAAATCTGCAGGAACCAAGACATACACATTAATCTGTTGCAGAAAAATTACAGCAGAGCATATATTATCCAATAGCATGTTAATTTATGAGCTCAAATTATGCCTACATATGCTGGATACAGCACTAGATTGGACAATGCATCAACAATCTCAAAATCATTTATGATGGAGCAACAGGTAATCCAGGAACAAAAGAAGAATTGGGCAGCTGTATTGGTGTTGCATTGCAAGATTGTTTCATTTTTATGCAGCAGAAAAGTATCCCTTATGCAAAAACATACAAGAAAATCATTCATCTTAGAAGTGTATAATCATTTTATCTTTAAAGCTCTGTGATCCACAAAACTCAAGAACTTCCAGAAATTCTAAAATTTAACCTGATCTTCAAAGGATAACATTAATTCTAAAAGTGGTCCAGCGTAATTACAAAATTCCCAGGAAAGGAAATCAAGAAAATGAGGGGAAATTCACAAACCTCCATCATGGATCATCAGGAAAAACGAGGGCATGAACAGAGACCTAAAAACTTACGACCTAATGTTAGAGAACCATTGAACCCAAAAAAAACCTGAACTAGAGGTTGAGAAAGTCAAACAGTGCAACTCAACCACATTTATGGAGACTATAGAAATTGTTAAGTGCAGTAGCCTCCAACCTTGGATATTAAAATGGGTCTCACTAGTGCAAATCCACCATCAAGATGGAGGTTAGAAAAAGAAGGTATGATGGCATAACTCCTACTCGACCTACTCAATCACAACCATTCCAGCACTCAAAAAAAAAAAAAATCATCAAGCCCACATTAGAACTAATCGAAATAGAATCAGAATGCATAAAAACATTGGAATCATAAGATCTGTAATTAAAAAAATTCTTCAATAGTCAGTCCCAAATAAAAGATCAAGGAGATAAAGTGTGTTTAAGCAAAACTAGGAAGAAAATCAAGGTTGTGTTTAAGCATGTCAACCCCAGATTGGATATCGAATTTGTGATACGTCGTTGTCATACTTGGAATTGAATGTAATGATATTTATGTTGGATATATTCAATTTAACAAATAGTAGTAAGTATAATGAATATGGAATTGATTGTATTTATGATAATATATAAATTCGATTGATAATATTTATGTTAATTAATACATTTCTTTTAGTAAAAATTATATTAAATCTTTATTTATATTAAAAATTTACATGTAAAATAATTTTCAAATAATGATAAATAGAATAAATGTGAAATTGATTATATTTAAAGTGATGTATCTATTCAGTTGATGATATATATACTGATAAATACATTCATTTTAATAGAAATTATATTAAATTTTTATTTATATTAAAAGTTTATGTGTTTTTTAAGTGTGTATATATATATATGATTTTTTTTATTTTTAAATTTATAATTTTATATTTTGTTCTATAAATTATGTTTGTTTATTCATTAATAACTGTAATAAAATGGTTTATTTTTATACACCCCATAATTTTGATCATTTTAATTAATTTTCCATGAAAAATGAACCCGAATGAGTTTTACTTGATTGAAACTTCATAATCGAATTATGAAGCCCAACAAATAAACGTCAAAACCGACCCGTTAAACTATGAGCCCAGTCATCCCGCAGTAATCATCAGAAACCCTAAGAGCAGCTCTCTGTGCTCGCAACCATGACGCATCTCCCTTCATTGCAATTGCATAATCTCATACTCGGGAATCTTATTGTTCTTGATTCAATCCAAAATTTTTATTTTTTTCAATTGAATGGTCTAAATTGAATCTGCATTCTATAAATTTTGTTTTGCTATGGTTTCTTACTAAATTTTTCAGCATCTCCATGAAGACTAAACGCGTTAGCCAACAGTCCAACTCAAAATCTAATCAATCCAATTCGACATCGGGTTATCTTCAAACAAGATGATTTGAAACTGAGGCCACTGATGTGGTGGGGTTACAGATGACCCTGTTATATTTCACTGCTCGTCAATCAAGGTTTGGAGCCTCCATGATATCTGCCATTGCACATTTTCATGGTGGGTCTCGGCCATTTGAAACCAAAGAGGTAATACATAGACGAAGCCCCGAGTTGTGGTTTGTTAAAGTTGTGTGTACGCTATTAATTCGTTCTCATTTTTGTTCGGATAGTTGTTTGGGCTATTTGAGTCAGAACTTGACTTCTTTGACATCGTTTGAGGTAATTAGACGTTTAGATAACCCGACATTGGGCTTCAGATTTTTAGAGTTTAGTAGAGTGAACTTGAGTATAGATCATTCTTTCAAGACTTACCATTTACTTCTAAGATCTTTATGTGAATCGGGTCTACATGATATGGCAAAAGTGGTGTTTGATTATATGAGGAGTGATGGGCATTTGCCCAATAGTTCAATGATAATTTTTGTGGTTATGTCGTTTACAAAAGCAGGAAAATTCCATGTTGTCAAGGAATTGCTTTCTCAGCTGCCGTCTGAAAAAATTGCTATGGATACTTTCGCCTGTAATAGTTTGTTGAATTTGCTGGTGAAACAGAATAAAGTTAATGAGGCCATCTTCCTTTTTAAAGAGCATTTTAGATTATATGCTCGACCAGACGCTTGGACTTTTAATATTATGATCCGAGGTTTGTGCAGAGTAGGAGAAGTTAATAAGGCTTTTGAGATTTTCAGCCATATGGAGAGTTTTGGCTGTTCTCCTGATGTTGTTACATATAACACACTTATAAATGGATTTTGTAGGATTAATGAGGTAGATAGAGGGCACTGGTTGTTGAAGGAAATTAAGTTAAGAGATGAATTTTTAGTGAACTCTGTGACTTACACATCAGTCATATCGGGTTATTGCAAGCAAGGTAAGATGAAGGAGGCTTCTTGTTTACGTGATGAGATGATTAATTCCGGTATTCAACCTACAGCAATAACGTTTAATATTCTTATTGATGGCTTTGGTAAGGTTGGTGACATGATTTCGGCTGAATCCATGCGTGAGAGGATGCTTTCACTTGGTTATGTTCCTGATGTTGTTACTTTCACTTCCTTAATTGATGGTTATTGTCGAAACGGACAGGTGAATATGGGCTTAAAGCTGTGGGATGAAATGAATGCCAAAAACATATCCCCAAATGTGTATACTTTTGCTATTCTTATTAACGCTCTGTGCAAGGACAATAGACTAAATGAGGCTTGCAGGTTTTTGGGTCAATTGAAGTGCAGTGATATAGTTCCTAAGCCCTTCATGTACAACCCTGTGATTGATGGCCTTTGCAAGGCTGGTAAAGTGGATGAAGCAAATGCAGTTGTAGTAGAAATGGAAGAGAAGCAGTGCAACCCTGATAAAGTAACATTTACCATTCTAATTATCGGGTATTGTATGAAGGGAAGAATGTTTGAGGCTATTAGCAAATTCAATAAGATGGTGACAATAGGTTGTGCACCGGATGACATAACTGTAAATTCATTGATATCTTGCCTTTTGAAGGCTGGGATGCCTAATGAAGCCTTTCGCATTATGCAATTGGCATCAGAGGATATGAACTTGGCTTTTCCTTCCTGGAAGAAATCAATGCCTTTGGCAAGTACCAGCATCCCAGTGGCTGCTTAAGATAAAGGATTTCAAACTACTGAACTTGTCATTATCAACCCTTTCATTGAGCAAGGTTTTTCCACTGTCATGCACCAGGTACCAAATGCAACTATCAGCTTGGACTGCAAATGATTTAGCAGTGAGTATTTTATCAGCGTTCTTTGCCTGGGCTTAAATATTTTGTTTCTGCAAATTGATGCACTTCCAAACTTTATCGATTCTATCGAACTTGTACATATCTTTTCTTTCTGTATGCTGATTTTGGTAAGCATCAACGATTGGACCATGCAAATTAGAAATACCTTTTCTTTGATAAAGGAAGAGACAACTCAATTCATTTTTGTATCATTCATTGATTTTTTTTAAAGGAACTGTGCTGTCAATAAGTATATGAATTCTGTCATTTTATAATTAATTAGTTATCTGGAATAGATAAGCTTATTCATCTTACTGTTGTACTGTAATAGTATTGAGGGAGACCTTGTTTCAAAATAAGACATTTTCACCCCTTTTAGTGATTTACTATTATTCTAGTTAATTAATGTTGGTTTGATCGTGCCAGAAATGGTGCTTGTACTAGGAGAAAGTTTTGGGTGAGTATTAATAGAAGTCTACCTCTGGAATGATTGGAGGAGGATGAAGTATTATATTGAGTTATCAATCCATATAAGAAGTGACAAAAGTGTTAAAATATTGGTATATATTAAGAGGTCAAAGGTGAAATTATTGTTTCTTATTCATATATCCAGACTTAATGTGCCTTTCAGAACAATAATACCCATTTTTCAAGCCATTGGAAAACAAAGAGAAGTAGACCACAATTTATTTGACTACACTTCCGTGGACAGATAAGTGCTGCTTTTGAATAGCCATCAGTCAGAACAACCGGTGCCTGAAACATTTGATTACAGCTTAGTTAGTATATTTTTAATGCCTATATAGATTGATGGAAAGGGCTTACTTCCTGTTTCCAATATTGTGATTAATGTCCTATAGACAATATTGTTAGGGCATTAATACTAAAGCAGTTTTTTCTGCCATATTGTCTTTCATTGTCCATCAAACAAATATTGTGCTTTCGGAGGAGAAAATATTGACTTTGTTTGGTGGAATTGTATTTTGCTGCTTCTCTGGATGGAGGGAATTGGAGCATCTTTGATGATATTTGCAAAGATGGTGTGGACTCCGAAGCAGTAGGTTTTATTTAAGCAATTTCAGGCTTTAGTTTTTTTAGTGAATTTCGAAATATACCAGCCATAGTAATTTATTATAATTAGGACGAGTTGCTAGTGGATTTTTTTCTTTTCTTTCTTTCTTTTTTTTTTTTGTGTGAGCTTAAATCCAATGTAAATATATATTGTTGTCAATATGAACACGGCATTACTCTTTTTCTTATAAAAAAGATTTTGTGAAAAATCGTTAGGATTCACTTGCCTACTGTATATTTAAAATACTATGCAAGTTATCACTGACAAATCACTTGTGCTAATTTACAGCAGACCTGATAACTATGATCAGAACCCTGGAAGCGGCGTGCTTGTCCTCTTCATTGTAGCTTCAAAAGATGTGACAAAATATAGACAATTTTTTTGTGGACTTGCACCTCCGGAGGATGTTGGAAGTTACATTTCTTAAATATGATCCTAATGTTTTTCTTGTAATAACGGACTTGCAGGCTGGCTGCAAGAGGTCGTTTACAACTATGGTTGGAGTCATGGATGGTATCAAGTCTTGGCATATTCTCGGTTAGAACACCACCAGAATTGAGAGATCAGAAGTCTGAATTGGTACAGGGCCTCGACAAAGTGGATGGCTTCACTTTATAAATGGATGCGACATATGACTTCTGAAGTGCTACAGTTGGCCATCTAGATTACTGATGAATGAGCCTAATTGCTAACATGAATGAAAATAGAGACATTGCTATACTTCTTTTTTGGAAATTTAGATGTGGTTTGATATCTTTTGGTTCGCTTGTTCCATGGAGCTCTGCGACATCCGTTTCCTTTATGTTTTGTTAGAATTTTTTTTTATTTTTTATTTAATATATGAAGTGGAATGGCATGAAGAAATGCTAATTACCTACTGCCCAAATGAACATTTGCAAATTGTTTTGGTGAAAAGAGAAAGAAGCTGAAATTTATTGTATTCCAAAATTAAAGCATCAAAGCTTCTGGGATAGATCAATAATTCAACCCCTTGGGAACTAATGTCCAAAATTTTCACTGTTCAACAGAGATTTGTGCTCGAATAAGATTTTACATACAGAGAAAATATACAGGATGTTTTTGCTTTCTTCATCTCCATCTCGGTGAGGAATTCATCAAAAATACAGTAGTCTTAAATCTTATTTTGTAAGACAAGCTATCCTCGTGATTACACCCAACCAGACCAGACCCCTTAACATGCATGCTGCACTGAAATATAAAACAAATGACTCGCCCATTGACCCCCAATTCCTTCTGAAGCAAACTATCCCACAACAGGGTATGATGCACAAGTTGCAACACCTACAGCCAAACCATTAAGATCAGCATTAGCATACCGAAACTATCACTAAGACTGTAGAAAATAAATGAACTCAGTTTTCTGTAGTTTCATATCATATTTTAGGTCATCTTGGCTGATGTTAATCATCAATGATCCGATATAGGTGAAATATCAGGCATGGCTCAACTAAGATGAGATTCTTGTTTTGATAAAGACAATTAATCTAACAGTGGAAACTTACCACACATATTTTTCCCCAATTCCATCTTAAAGAAGCCATTGTCACCCCAGCTTTGGCCCCAAGAGTTTTTAATCAGCCAAAATGGAACACCGTCTTCAACTCCATACCCAACTGCAAGAACTGCGTGGTTTACATCCCACCATTCAGATTCAAAACAAGTTAGAAATGCAATACTGCACGACATTATTATTTCAATTTTCGGAGCACAGGTGAGATGACTTTGCATAAATGCTTAACTATATAAATGAAATTTGACAAATGGTAATATATATATTTTGTGCAACCAAAAATAAAAACAGAATTTAGCAATCTTAACTTTCATTTTATTCTTACATTTCGGACATTGAAAACAAACTAAAATCCCCTTCAGAAATTTGAAATTTTTACCAATAATACAAAATATTTTTATCATATTTTCTACCTAAATAAATCAATGACCATTATTTACCAAATTAGTAAAACTCACCATGGGGGTAGAGCCGCATGTGACACTGGTGTAAACTCCACTCTTATAAAATCGGAATCCATTTACTACCTCAAATGCTACACTTACAGGTCGAACTGAAGCAACTGCATGCTTTAATTCATCTTCAGCTCCCTGTGTTTATAAATGATATGAATCAGTAACCTTACAAAAATATCTCTTAAATGAATAAAGAAAAGCATCCAAAATCCCGACTTAAACATTAAGCTTGATAGTGAGAGTTCCAACTCTAGCTTATGCATTCTTTTCCCAGCATCTAGGCAGGTGATGTATAAATCAATATTTAACCAGCTGATACTGCAATGTGATGTAAAAACAAGCATGGCTGCAAGCTATCAGACAAATTTGGATATGGTATTGAACAGTTTACCAGGGTAATATTGACAGAGTCCACGACTTGGACACCAACATTTTCTGATGAGAATTTGCATTCACCATCTTCACCAGTGTAGGGATATGCCGCCTCGGTATCAAGGCCAGCATTTTATTTGATATATTCGAAGGCCTGCGATGGCAACCCACCACTGCAACCAAAGTTATTGAAAGCTTGAGCACAGTCCACAAGCTGTTGTTCTGATAAAGAGATTTGCTTCCCAAATGCCTGGTGGTAAGCTGCCTCAAGAGCTCCAGTCGTGCTGCAATTCATAAAATATTGAATTGAATGTCATTGACAAAATGATACCATAATTGATAACATTGCTTTGCACGTCCTGACCTCAGTCCAATTTGAACTTACCTAAAGGTCCAGCAAGATCCACAGTGGCCTTGATCTTTCACTGGGCTTACTATGCCCACTTCCCTCCAGTCTTTCTACTTATGCAGAAACAGAAAAAAAAATCAGCCGTTTACCACTCAATCTAAAAATTGAAAATTAAAAGGTTAATTTCCCAGTTAAATCGTTCTAAATTTTGTCCCATGATGCATGATAACCAGCCAACTTCATAATCCAGTGAAAGAATGGCTTTTATTAGAAGGATGAAGAATTTATAGTAGCTCCATCAAAGTACCGTTTCGGGAAGCACGTCATTGGTAAGCTTGTGATTGCCCTTCGGGTAGCTGAGCAGTTTTGTGCAACTTCCAACCTGTGTCTTTGGAATTCTTCCCACGTCCAATCAGTAAAGACTGCATGTTCTCGTTTGATTAAACACTATCAAAATTTTAATCACCAAATTAATACTAATTAGTGTCTGCAAAAATATATCCTCCTCCAATTATTTCAACTATCCAATATTAAATATAATTCATTCAATATAAAGATTATTATTCTACGATGAGAAACACTGATAACAAGAAGTCAAGATAGAAAGTTAGCTAGGAACACATACACGCACGTGCAAACTACAATCACATGCTTCCTACAAATTCGATATGGCCACATGATCAGACCACTGTTTGACCAAAATCTAACGACAGGTAATTGTCTAGCAACGATGCCGGGCCACCACCATAACTTAATCCTTCCAACGAACCCCAAAAAAAAAAAAAAATAGCTTACGGTTCACGCCGAGCTTATACGACAGGCCCTTTCTGTTAGTTGATATGATTAAATCCAAGTTCTCGGAGAAAATATGGAATCAGAGTTTCATCTCCTCAATAGTCTGGTATTTCTTCTCATACCTAAAGAAAACAATTTCTTTTATGACTAAACGAAATTTAAAACCACCTGCGGAAGGCAGAGCACTGACCTGTAAGCAAAACGAGAGAAGGAGACAGCGCGGTGGCTGTGACCGATGACTTGGAGGACAGAAGCCTCCAAGTCAAAGAGGCTGTCGTATACCAATCTGATGGGATTGAAATTATCGAAGCTGGATCCTGTGGCCGCACAGGATAGTAACAAGATGAGGCAGGAAACGAACGGGATCCGAGCCATGTGTTTCCCTCTGTATCTCTCTCTCTCTCTCTCTCTCTGTGATGTTGTCCGACTTTTTTGGAGACGGGAAGAGGAGGTACAGGTATACCACTGAGAGCCTGTTTCGTCTTAGAGCTAAATTTTATGAAATAAAACATTATATTATTATATTAACTAAAAAATATTAAATTATTTTATTAAATAATAAATTATATTAATTCAACTCTTTTAATATTATATTATAAAAATATATTTTAATTATATTATAATTTAATTTTACAATTAAATAAATAAATATTTATAAAAAATTTATATAATTAATTTATAAATTATTTAACGATAACCTATAATTTGAAAAGTGTATAAATTTAAGATAATAGAATCAACTTTAATGTCACATATAACAAGTCTAATATAATATAATTATTCATATAATACCCACGGTACTCTCGTTCTCGAAGATCAATCTTACATACACGCATTATAAGTTTAGGATCATTTTGTTTTATAATAATCTTATTAGCTCTTGGTCAATTTGCACAAAATGACTTCAATGTTGTGCCATTGCTTCGTCAGCATACTTCTCGTCCAAGACAAACTCACGACACATGAATATGCCCACAAAACCAACATCCCCGTACCTTATTCCTCTTACGCCACCCTTATATATGATTGAGATAGGCTCACATATATAGATAAATCACACACTGAGTTTTATAAGATAAAGTTTATTATATTAGATCATTAAATTTACATCCTTTTTATCTATCTAATCCTTCTACTTTTTGGTCTAATTAAATGCACAACATTTAAATTTACATAAAACTATTTTGTGAGATTGTTATATTAGTATATGTGGCAAAGTTTTCAAATGTACCAATTTAGAGATAACCATAATTGCAAATAATACTACATGAGTATAATTATGTGCAATTCAAATGAATATTAATTTAAGTATCAGTAATGATATGTCATTATTGATTTAATAATTTTAAATTAAAAATATTAATATTTTGTTATATAATAATACGTTGTTATCATAATTTAATATTATTCAGATTATATATTTATTTGTTTTAAACATGTTTATTGACAGTGATTGACCAGAGATAGAATTTAAGAAATTAATAAAGTATGGATGATTAATTAAAAAATAATAAAAATTAAAAAGAGTTCATATAAAATTGTAAAGATTATATTGATATTTTTTATACAAATTAAATTACAAAATTTTTCAAAGTCAAACGAAAATTAACTAAACTCCTTCCTCCCTTGTAGACATGGTAGTAAATCATGCCTAGTAAATATTGATACGGTTTATTGTATTTTTGTAGTAAAACTAGTTTAATTAAAGGATTTGATCTAGGATTTTATGGATTTTTATGAAGAAGTGCCTAATCAACTTTTAAGGAGACAATTCATGTGATTTTACAAATCAGTTCATCAATTTCATTTTTAAAAAAAATTTTAAATAAAAGTTGAGAAAAAACCAATATATATATATATATATATATATAGATATATGCAACCCAACGACCAGTTATATGCTACTTTAAAATACTAGAGTTATTTGGGAGCAACGACTCCTTGCTACTTCTAAAGCGATAGCTGCGGGGTAGCAGGGGGCCATTCCTCATAATGCATCCTATTTTTTTAATTTTCTTTGAAGCCCAACAACGCTTTAATATGATAGAATTCCTTCTATGAATTTTCTTAAATTTAAATATCTATTTATTAATTAAAATTAATAATTAATTATTAAATATTAACAAATAAAAAAATTTGAATAAAATTAATTTATAAAAAAATAAAAAATAATAATTAAGATAAATGATAATAAATAATAAAAAATTTTAAAAATAAAAAACAGTCATCACTATTGATAATCTCGTCAAATTTGATTGTTAATCAAATTAAATGACCTTTTTTTTTTTAATTTTTAAATTTTAAATTTTTTAAATATTTGTATTAATTTTTATAATTTATGTTATTATTATTTTATATTTGTATTTAATTAAAAATATTTTAATTATTTTATAAAAATTTGATAAAATTAATTAAAAAAATATTTGATGAATGAGTATTTAAAGTTTAAAAAACTAAGGGTTAAAACTTTTTTACCTAAGAAAATGTTAAATGAAGTAAAGTCCTTTAGCTTTCTTTTAAGGCTCGATGCCTAATTAGCACCAAGGTTTCCTTGACAAACTTTTATTTATAAAGTTTTAAAAAGTCAAATATTTATTTGTTGATCAAAATTAGAAATGTAGTTTTGACTTTTTAAATAAAAAATAAAAAAATTATAAAAATAATTAAAATATAAAATAATATTAAAAGAATAATAAATTTTAATAAAAATCTAAAAAATAGTCATTGTCGTTAACAATATTAGTGGAGGTGGTGGCCAACATTAACCTAACTAGATGAGAGGAAAATGTCACATAATCCGTTAATGGTCAGATTTGACCGATTCGATAGTTGAAACGGTTTGTAGAGGTAATTAGTTCTGACTGTCTCTGTCATATAAAATGGTCAAAACTAACCGATTTCAAATATGTTAGATATTTTTGGCCTTATTCAATAGTTGAAGAGGCCAAATCTAGTAGTTTCTTGCAGACGTTTGGTCGTCTCCGCTATTAAAATAATCAGATTCAATTGTTAGTGAAATCAAATGATAGTTTTCGACTATTAAGTTCGGTTAGTGTCTACCACCATCACCGGTAGTGGGGGTTGCTTTTACAATTTTTATTTAATTTATACAATTTTTATTAATTTTTTTTATTATTACTATTTTACTATTATATTACTTTAAATTTTATTTTAATATTATTTATATTAATTTTAATTTGAATTTTAATATTATTTATCTTTATATTGGATATTTAGGTCCTTTCAAAAAACGGGGGTAAGTACTTGACTTTTAAATCTTTATGGGTGGCAATTTATTTAAGAAAACCTTGGGTGGGACTTAGGAGTTTAGCTTTATTTTAAACTGGTACAATGCCAAGTCCTGGTGTGCCGTCCTTCATGACTCCCGAGCCACAGGCTTGACATAACCCCATTTTTACCGGGTCGTGCCTGTTATGGGCCGAGGCAAAAAAACGCAATTTGGACCAAATTGTAAGCCGATTTAAGAGTACAATTCATGTGATATTTTTCAATTTGTTTTTTTTGGTTCAGGATCATTTAAATACTATACCTCTGCATTACAATGTCAACTTCAGTGTCGGCGCGTTAAAGAAGGCATAGTGGCTAGAGGTGGATTGGATCTGTTTATGCATTGACTTCAATTTTAAGCCAAAATTATTATTAATTTAATATCTTTTGAGTGATTTAATTGTGATTAAAATTCACATGGGGAAAAAACCTTCACACGTTTATGAGGAAGTCAGTCCAACTCTGAACTCCATATTTTTTTTACATTTAATTTTTATTTGTGTGTGAAAGGCTGGCCCAATCATAAGGTTGACTTTGACCCTTTACCTAATCCAATCCAATCCAATCCATTCGCCAATTTAATTAATCCCTGCACGTTGTCGTTCTATTTTAAAACACGCTTCCACCATAGACTCCGTCTCTGCATTCCTGTCAGCCTTGATTGTGCCTGTTCCGTGTAATCATCTACCATTACCTCTGATTACTTGATCTAATTCCTGTGATTAATGGCCCAGATTAATACGATGAAGGGGGGAATGTCACGAGTATTGAAGCTGGAGTAGTTTCAGAGAAAATTTCCAGTCAATGTTGCATAAAAAATTCAAAACGCTTCAGTGTTTGGTGAAGTTCCATATATATATATATATAAAGAAGGTGAAAGTAGTTGTGCTTTAATTGATTTGTTCATCCTAATTTGTTGACAAATTTAATGCAATAATTTACTAAGAGATGGAAATGATTTAGTCTCTGGGAACTTTTATTTTGACGCAGGCAGCGCCACCACGCGGTTCATATTTTCTAAGTGAAATGACATTAATACCCATCCGCCATGCAAGATTCCTGACCACCCGATCAACCACGAGCAGAGAAGTCAGCATATCTGTCCGTCCGGATTAGTTGGTGCCATCACGTCATGCATAGAGACTGGCTATGTCATTTTAGATTTTTTTTGGTAAATATGTCGATAAAAAATCATTTATTTTATTTGTTTATTGAATGTCTCGAACTAATTTTCCAGAAGGTTACCCAATATTGCAACCAGACTGTAGCCTTTGTTTTTTAGCGAAGCCCCACCCAAGACATTATTCTTGATTTGACGATATTGCCCTTTTAGTTGCCGCTATTGTTGAAAAAAAAATATTTTGATCGTTTTTAAATTCAATAGAAATTTCTTTTACGTCAAAGTTATCAAATATAACTTAAAGTTTATTTAAATTTTATCCAGTAATTTTTTAAAAAATTTAAATATTTATTATTTAATTTTCTCAAACTTTTAATAAAATGGTCAAAATAATTTTACAAAAAATTATAATGAAAATATAAAATAACATTAAATATTAAAAAATTAAAATTTTTAAAAAAATATAAAAAAATATTAAAATGAAAAAACCCCAACAAACACCCTATGAATCAAATTACTATTTTCGATCACTTGATAGAGTTTTCAACGATCATTGCGTCAATTATTTTAATTTTTTAAATATTTTTTAAAATTTATTTTTAATATTATTTTTAATATTATTTATTATTTTCATATATTTTAATATTTTTAAAATTCATTTTACTTATTTTTAATTATTTAAATTCTTTTTTATTTATAAAAATAAAAATATCTTTTTGACTATTGATATTTAAAGTTTGATCATTAAATTTTTTTTGTTTATTTTATTCAATAAATAAATATTTAAATTTTTAAAATTTAATAAATAAAATTTTGCTATTTGAAAAAATTTTAGATAAAATTAAGTCTTTTGATCAATATAATAATATAAAACCCCTTTAAAATTTGTTTAGAAAAACAATATTTTAATTAAAAAACACACCAAATTCATGCACCGAATAATATAATATAATCTAATTAATTATTGTTACGTGCATTAAGCAATAATCAATTAAATTATGTTCATTACATTTTTTTCAGTTAAAATAGTATTACTGCCGAAAATATGAATTCGATTACGTGCTTTTCATGCAAAAACTTCCTCGGAACAAAGTCAATTATTTTCAACTTAATCCCGAAAGTCAAGAAGGGTAATAAGGTCATTTTGCATTGAACCAGTGTTGTGGACTTGGAACAAATCAAATGATAAAATAACATTTGACTCTATATATGTTTTGATACATGCATGCCTCTTTCTCAAGTTGAGGTTTTCAGAAAGAGAGCAGCTGGCATTTTGAATATTAGTCTTGGCCTCTCCTTTAAAAGTCCCTCCTAATCCTTCTCATTTCTTCATCTGCAAGACTCCAAACCTTCTTCTTTTCTCTCAATTACCTAAAAAAAACCTTCTTCTCTCTCTTTCACACAGCTACAAGATTTTGGCAACACTTAATCTTTATCTGATACACCAGGAGGGCTTTCAAGAGCATTCATCTTTGGCAATGACTGTAGCGAAGAAAAATAATTTTATGTGGAGGTCTATTTTTTTAATTTGTTTCACCGTTCAAGATGAGGAACCTGCATCAGGCCAGGCCAAGAAGGCGGTGACAAAGCAAAGTTCATTCCAAAGGCTTTCTTTTTTGGATTTGAGTAACCCCGGTTCCACTACGCTTTCAGAAGATCTTTCCGTGTCTCTTGCCGGTTCAAACCTTCATGTTTTCACGCTGGCGGAGCTGAAGGAGATCACGCAGAGCTTTTCGTCGAGTAATTTTCTGGGGGAAGGTGGGTTTGGACCGGTACACAAGGGCTTCATTGATGACAAACTTAGGCCTGGTTTGAAGGCTCAGCCGGTGGCCGTCAAGCTCTTAAAATTGGATGGTTTGCAGGGACATAAGGAGTGGTTGGTGAGTACTTTCTGGACAAAATTGATAATTATACTTCATCATTAAAGTCTTTGTCTGACCTTCCACATCTTTAAATTATTAACTTATCTTCTATTTCCTTTCCTTTTTCTGCCTTTGATAGACAGAAGTGATCTTTCTCGCACAATTGAGACATCCACATCTGGTGAAGCTGATTGGCTACTGTTGTGAAGAAGAACATAGGCTTCTGGTATATGAATATATGCCACGAGGTAGCTTAGAGAATCAGCTCTTTAGAAGTAAGCAATATGCATTAAAAAAAAAACGCGTTTTTTCTAATATTTTTCTTTGGTGAAGCAATGAGAAGACTGACGTGAATTCCTTTTTTGTGCGCAGGATATTCCGTATCATTGCCATGGTCAGCAAGAATGAAAATTGCTCATGGAGCTGCAAAGGGCCTTGAGTATCTCCATGAAGCAAAAAAACCTGTCATATATCGAGATTTCAAAGCTTCAAACATCTTGTTAGATTCAGTAAGCATTGCTTTACATATTCCTCTATTCATCACATATATTTTCTATTTTTTTCGTATGGGCTAATATAGAGTTTGTTTGTACTTTCTTCAGGATTATAACCCTAAACTCTCAGATTTTGGGCTGGCAAAAGATGGTCCAGAAGGAGATGACACGCATGTTTCCACAAGAGTTATGGGCACACAGGGTTACGCGGCTCCTGAATACATCATGACAGGTAATTAACTTCATCGAAAATACTACTTTAGGCATTTCGATCTCTTTAAGTTTCTTAGCCTTGACATCAAGTTAGTATTTTTTCAGGTCACTTGACTGCAATGAGTGATGTTTATAGTTTTGGGGTAGTGTTATTGGAGCTTTTAACAGGCAGAAGGTCGGTGGACAAGAGCCGTCCTCCGAGGGAACAAAACTTAGTAGAATGGGCGAGGCCTATGATGAATGATTCCCGGAAACTAAGTCGAATAATGGATCCGAGACTTGAAGGCCAATACTCAGAAACAGGTGCCCGAAAGGCGGCTGCATTGGCTTATCTATGCCTGAGCCACAGGCCAAAACAAAGACCCACAATGAGTGCTGTGGTTAAGGCTTTAGAGCCACTCAAAGACTATCAAGATATTCCACTAGGAACCTTCGTGTTCACAGTTCCAACAGACACCAAGGAGGAAGATGTAAAGGAATGTGAAACAAAAAAAGAATCAAGGAGAGAGAGCAGTCACCATTGCCAAAATCAAAAGCTTCATCGTCGTCGTAAAAATCAAAATAGGTCACCAGGATCACCGACAATTCACTCAGAAAATGGGTTAAAGTCGCCCTTGCACCCCAGTGCAGTAGAAAAGCCATAAATCTTATTTATTATACTGTAAATTAATAGGAATGGATCTAAGCACTCTTATGAAGAAGAAATGTTTTCTCGAATTGATTCTTTCGAATACAGGGAATGTCGATTTTTCGAACTGTTAGATTGTATCTTGGATTTTTTCTTTTTTATTAGGCAAGAGACTGATTCAGATATGGACAATCAACAACTTACATATTGTGCAATTCAACTTTGTCAACTACAGCTACGCAGTTTGAATATACAAAACGCGGAGATACTATTCGTGACCAATAATCCAACTAATCCCATCGCATAATAATTATGGATGTAGCAGCCAAAGATGTGATGACTTAAGGATGTTTAAATTTTAATTTCCTTTCTTGCTGAGATCATATTGACTCGCTGCCTCCTTTTTCTTTAATTGGAAAGTAGACAACAACGGAAACATTTTTATATTGCTTGTTAAATCAATTTTCTTGTTTTTCTTGGATTTGAGATAGTATGATGTGAAGAGTATTTTTCTGCAAAAAAAAATTATCCGCGGAAATCTACATGGCTCTCCTGCTAGGATGCATGGTATCATAAAAGTATAGTAGAAAGGTACGTAGATTAAAAAGTTATTTTACGGATTGAAAACGATCTCCTAAAACTTGGTTTGGAAGGTTCACAAAAACAATGATAGATTTTGGTTATCATTGTAGTAACTCATATCATACTCTATTCTTCCAGAAAATAGCAAGATCATTGCACTCATTATACATGTGGATGACATGGTGGTTATAGGGAATGATTCTGAAGAAAAGGAGATTCAGCAGAAACACTTATCTAGAGGATTCTAAATGAAAGGATCTAGGCTCCTTTAGGTATTTTCCTAGCATTGAAGTTTCTTGATCAAATATGGAATTTATTTATCTCAAATAAAGTATGCCTTAAACCTTTGGGAAGAAATATCAAGAGATGTCAACCGATTCATACATCGGTAGCAGAAGGTTTGAAGTTAAGTGTTGAACCTACTCAAGTTTTTACTAATAAATTGAGATACTAAAGTGTTGTAGGGAGACTGATGTATCTACCACACATATGACCAAATTTAGCTTGTTTATTAAGTGTTATTAGTTAATATATGCATAATCTTAAAAGCAACATCTGAATGAATCTTTCGCACTTTAAGATACTGAAGTTTGCACTTGGGAAGGGAATTTTGTTCACCAATAACACAAAATTTTCGAACTACTAAGGTATATGAACAATTTACTTTGTATTACTTAACATTTCTAGGTGGTTATTTGGTTACGTAGAGAATAAAGAAACATGTTATTACTCAATCTAGTGCTGAAATTGAGTTTAGGGGTATGACACTTAGACTTTATGAAACATTATGACTACGACTCCTCTTGTAAAATTTGGATTACTTGTTTGAACATCCAATTAAGTTTTGTATTGTGACAATAAAACTGTATGTGGCATTGATATAATCTAGCATAATATGATCATCGGAGAAACTTAAGGGGAAAATCTTGGAGTTATCTAGGAATATGTTAACGGATCAACTGGCTGATATATGCATATTGTAAATAATTTGGCTGACATTCTTATCAAAACAATTTCAAGTGAATTGCTTTCAAGCTTTTTAGACAATATACAAAAATGAACAATAATTGCTTCACAAATGAAGAGGCCTCCTCGGTGATGTATAAAGGAATAATGGAGCAGGTTTTAATAATCCTCTTCTGATTATGTTATATGACTGCCCTTCATGTTTGTATAATAAAGAAGAACACAAAAGAAATAATGAAACAGGTTAGATATTGTGGGGAAGTAACTCAAGGTTCAATTTTCAGGATGATCAGATACTTGTACCACCTGGATATTTTTCTGAAAAAAACCAGAAACCATTGAAGAATTTATGATGAAGGCAAACCTGCTCTTGGGTCTGTCGGAATAGGATGGGACACAGTTCTTGGTAGATGAAAATATCGAAGTTTTCTTAATTATTTTCCTCTTCTTAACTCTTCAAGTCCTGCTAACCTATGATGCAGTTATTCCTGCAAATTAAAATGCAAATTGAAAAACAAAATACTCTTTGTCATAGTGAAATTCATTTAGTTATCATACAATGTTCAGAGAATTAAGAGTCCTGCAAACGTAAATTGAAGTTGGAAGCAAAAGCTGAACCATAAAAGATTTTTTATCTCATTCCCTTTAAGTATGCATTTAGAGTGTTAGACAATTGATGTGACTCCGTAGATTTTAACAGGAACAAGAACGGCCATGGGGCTGTCAGCTGTGAAACCAGAAGCTGAAGCAGCAAGTGAGAACAAAAGTGAGGTAGAAAAATCATCTTCAATGCCAAAGAAAGACGTTTACAATCCTGCTGCATCAAAAAATTAAAGCTCCGATTGAGTTTTTGCTCTTCTTTCCTACATTTCTTTTTGGCTCTATATTTTGTTGTTTTGCTTTAGAAACAGGAGGTTCCCCAAGACAAAGAATTTGAGAAGCACATAAAGCCATACCAGAAAATGAGATTAATGTGTAGCATTTGCTGATACGGGGTGCCTTGGATGAGACCAAATAATCTTTTCAGGAGCAAATGATGCTTCCTGTTCGGCCACCTGACCTTTTCAAAGGTGGGCAAATGGCCAAAGTTGCAAACTGTAATAGCAATTGGGAAAATGACTGTAATAAGAATTAAAGAATGCAAATTGTAATACCACATGAGAAAAATATGCAGATTGCTGAGCAAAATCCAGAAGGTAAGTTTGATCATGCAACATCGGTGAGCCCAATCTAGCTGAGTTCCATTTAAATTATGGAAAGGAAAACATCAGGGGTTTAGGTTTTCGGTTTCTTTCTTCGCATTCCAATGCATGTTTCACGTACAAGGGCAGAGAAGAAAAAAAAGTTGCTGCGAAATGGATTCAATTGATCCACCATATGGTTCAACAAAAATTTTAAATAAAAATCTACACTTTTAATTTTTATTACCTAGAAAAAAAGGAAAAAAAAAAGTTAAAAAATCATTTTCCATTTTTATCTTTTTACTTTCTTGAAACTAGTTACATTATATTTATAATTCTATTGATCCATGGTAAATGTGAATTAATTTGATCTAAAAAGTATTTTTGAAAATAAAATTCTGATTTCAGGATTTCTGTTAATTATTCAAGCATTTCTAAAGGATGGAGAATGGAGAAATAGTATTATCGATAATAGCAATTAATTAGATGTCTAATAAGATAATGACTGTAGTATCCCAGGTTAGAAAGCCCTTAAGAGAAGAGTTTTGGGGTTAGAAATGAGATTCAGAGAGAGATTGAGAGTCTAGATAAGTTCAGGGGTGAGTTAGTAAGTTTTCAAAGCTTGTGTGGCTTTCGGAAGAATCCTTTCGGAAGGATTCGATCAGGCGAGTGAGTGGGAAATGGATTAAGTCCATTTTCCCTTGTGCACGCCCGTGCACCTTTGATGCATGCCCGTGCATGGCTTAGTATAAATGTGAGAGCCGAGAGAAATTTGTTTCTTTTCTCACCCATTTTGCATTATCAACATTTCTCTCTTCCATTTCAGTTCCTCCCAACCTTAGAAAGGAAATCCAGCAGCAAGTAGCTCCCGATCAAGCTAGAGAGACAAGAGATTAGTTCGAAAGATAAGCTTTCAGAGGCAATGGCGCGAGGTAAGTGTTCGCTTACCTTTTTCTTGAGTTTTCCGGCTTGCTTTATGCTTTTTGATGCCATGGATAAGTTCTTTGCATGTTGATGAGTGTTGAGAATGATTATATGATGTTACATGCTGAATTGGATGATGAATTTCCATCCTTGAATCCTTGCATGTTGGTTGATCATGTTTTAGTGAGAGAAAAAGCTTGCTTCCATAGTGAAATGCTTGATGATTGATGCATGTGAAAGTTGAGGCTTGAATTGTGTTATTTGAGGTGCTGGGAGCATGTGTTTGAAGGGATTTTACAATTGAATGAGATTTGGTTGATGATTTATGCAATTTCTGGCAAGTGTTCTTGTTGAAGAACAAGACGCACGACCGTGTGCCTGTATGGCATGGCTGTGTGCCTTTGTTTTCCAGAACACACGTCCGTGTGCACGCTGTGTGCACGACTAGAATTCCAGGCACACGCCCGTGCATCCTGAGGGACACGCCCGTGTGCTTGCTTTTTAGTGAAATATCCAGAAAATTCCAGTAGCTTGCACGGCTAGACTCACGACCGACGCACGGTCCCGTGTGTCCAGGCACACGCCCGTGTGCCTTAGCCATGCACGACCGTGTGTGAAGGCATGCACGCCCGTGTGCCTTGCCCACACGCCCGTGCACTTGCATTTTTTCAAAAAAAGAAATTAAAATGAGAAATTAAGCATGTGAATTCAGATTAATGGCATAAATGCTTCAGATAAGTATCAGATGAGCATGAATTCAGTTAATAAGCTGCATATGCATACCATGACATTACATGTAGCTTCAGATGGGATCAAGGGATCCAAATTTAGTAGTATTCAGTATTTAGAACCTGATGTACGGATAAGAGTATAGGGTGAACTCGAAGGGGCATCTGTGAGATTCAGCTTTTTGACACCAATCAGAATGTTCAACAATGTTACAGTTTCAGCCTTCTGACACCAGTCAGATCGTCCAGTAGTTATTATTCAGCTTTCTAACCAGTAGCTAGACTGTTCAACCCACATGGCTAGGATACCGAATCCCTGTTTTCACCAAGTCTGATTAGCACAACATGTACCTTCGGGTGTAGAGAGGTATTCAGATGCATGCATCCACAGTATTTACAGTTAGCATGACATGACATACACATCATGACATGAATAATAATGAGAATTCAGATAAATCAGATATTCAGAATAACAGTTTCAGATTCCAGCAAGCGCATAGATGTATGAATAGGGTCGAGGCCAGGTATGTTTGATTTTGTGATTGCTTGGGTTTTGAGGGAAGTAATGAGCGCTTACTGGGTGATTTTTATCACTCATCTCCCTCCTTTTTCCATCCTTTTCAGGTGGTTCGTACTGTCCCCGAGGAGCGGTTGGATCGAGACTAGTGGAGAGGGCCCACACCGCAATCTCAGTATGTATATTAGTTTTGGACCTGTGTGGTCATGTTGTAAATATTTTATGTATCCAGATATACAGAAATAGTATGTATATGAAAAGGCCATTGGGCCCATTGTACAGAAAGACAATGTATATTTTAGTTGATGTATATTCAGTTCAGCTTCCGCATGTGTAGAATTGTATAGTATCAGTTTTATTATTTTCGTAGGATTTCCATCGCGGGTACCCGAGTTTTCAGATTATTAATAAAAGCTCCCCAGTATTATTTAACAGCAGGGGTACTTGTGGCGGCGGGTCCTACAATGACTGTGACTGAGAACATGCATGAAGGTTAATTTCCTTTTCCTTGTGGGAACTAATCAGACGTTTAGGAATTTTCTTCCTAAACATCTTTGGCTGGGTTATTAAAAAATTACCAAAATTAGAAGGGTTATGTAAATGACCAACTTTTTTAAGGATTAACTGACCAACATTTTTAAGGATTAACCCTTTTTAATCTACAAATTGTAAACCAACAATAATGCCCCTATAAAAACCGAGTTTTCCATCATTCATATGCCATTTTCAAAATTCTGACTAAGTTATTATAAAAATATAACAAAAAACCAACCACATTCACTCTCCAACCGTGTAATGTGTTTTTCTTGAGGTTTTGATTCATTTTCCATCCTTATTGGAGTTAGTTGCAGATGTTACCTATCACCATCATTGTCAAGCTTCTTCCCTTATTGAACCATATTTAAGTTGATTAAGTCAAATTACTGAGTGAAAAACCAAGTTTCATATTGATGTTAAACTCATAAAAAAGTTTAGTATGAACTCAAAATTTTGAAATGAGGAAGTTTTTATTAAAAACAAAAGTTAGAGGGGTTTTGTAGTTATTATGTAACACTATAACATATATTGTCGGTGCATGAGTAAAAGTTAATGTTGTAGCTGTTTCTAATTCATAGTAAGTTTGTTAATGAATTTGGTTTGTTTTAGTTTATGATTTACATTATGTTTTCATACTTAACTAAATCTATTTATAAGATGACATTACTATAGTCATGGTTCCAACCCTATGAGAGATAAGAACAAACTAGTTTCATTCTCTTATAGAGTTTTTGAGTGAACTTATGCCGACCCTTAATATTTTGAAGAATTATGTTTTAATGAGAGAACATGTTGTTTATATAGGTTTCACTTGCGATGCATAAACATAAATCCATAAGGTGCACGAGCATGCATCCAATCCAACTAGGGCTTTTAACATGATTTTGATTCATCCAACATGGCAATGGATGCATGGTTATACGCACTGCATGCACATGTGTGCATCAGAAGAATTATGTTTTCATAAGGGAACATGTTGTTTATATATATTTCGCTTGCGATGCACAGACATGAATCCATAAGGTGCACAAGTTTGCATTGAGTCCAATTAGGGCTCCTAACATGATTTTGATTCATTCAACATGGCAATTGATGCATGGTTATACGTGTTACATGCACAAGTGTGCATCAACCTTGAAACTTGAATTCAATAATCTTCCATATTAGTAATGACCCTTAGATTTGGCCATATACTATAAAATGACTATTATGCTTTTGAGACATACTTGTGAGTATTACAAAAACACTATGTTGGAGTTAGAAAATTCATCCTTTTAATAATCAATGTAATAGTTGTTCAGTTGGATAACAAAAAACAAAATTTTCTTCTTAAAATAATTCAAAGAAACTGAAAACTCAAGAAATTCAGGATGACACAAACTAATATAAGATCTTATTTTTTAAAAGCAAACTAAGATAGATCAAGAAGTAAACTGGTTCATCCAAATCAACCCTAAAGACATGTCACTGATCCTACAATGTAAACAAAATGTGTACAATAAGAATTTATGATGGCATGAAACAACATGACAGGTGTGCAATGTGAAGCATACATAGCATTAATTACACTAATCAAAACATCATTGTCATTATTTATCATGAAAGATCTCAACTTTTCTCACGTCGTCCATTCATATGAAAAGACAAAAAGTTTTTGAAATCATACTTACACTTTAAAAATTGTTGGACAATTGTTATATAATAAAATTTTTCATTGATTAAACTCACAGAACAATGTCCAATGAAGGAACAATGAGAACATGTGGGTTGTATTCTCTTGCCCCAAAGTGCTAACCTTCTAAATTAGATTTCATTTCATTCTTATCCCATGTTTGCATGAAAAAAAAAAAAATAAATTCTTATTAAAGGAAGATTAGATAATTAATTATCCTATTTTCATATGAAGTGACATAGGAAATATGAATAAAGGGCTTTGACTGATAAGTAATGATCCTTAGAGATAAGTCATTCTCACAATATTTATTTTGTAAACAATAATAACACTATCAAAATACTTTATCAGAGATAAATACAATAATTATAGATGTAGTCTTTCAAGAAGTAAGTCAAACCAAGTTAAAACTTCTTTCATATTTTATTCACCTATGTTGTTCTCATTCATCCATATTGACAATTAATATAATGGATAATAAAATTATTTTACAATTTTAAATCGTTATTATTATAATTTTTCTTATGTAAACAAAATATTGCACCATTAAAGCCCGTAGATTCTAGTTAGAGAAAGCCAATTTTTGTCTATGAAGAATTTTTGTTACAAAGGCTTTTAAAGAGAAAGATTGCAAAAAGAAGTGGAGGAAAATTAGTTTCCACAGGGATCTTTTATCTGTATCCTCCCCTAAGGTTTTAGGGTAATTAAGTCAGCTCATTATGAAGTATGTATATTTAAGGGTATTGATGGAATTTGATTTCTTGTTAGTGATGTTTGTTAATGGAAGGTGAAACGCAGAGGTTCAAAACAACTTCTGAATAAGAGATTTTTTTGTAATAATAGGCCAAAGGACATATTTCCACCCAAGATTTGTTGGAAACACAAAATCCTTGTTATTAAACTTTGAAAATCCTAAACATTTATCTTTAATTAAAGTCAATAGTTAAATTTTTAAAAGTAATAGAATAATAAAATAAATTTTATAAAAATAATAAAAATATTAAAATAAATTTTATAAATATTTTTAAAAAATAGCCACTAATGCTAATAATGGTGGCCACCAATAATGAATTAGAAGAGTAAAAATGACATTCTAATTCATGAGATGACCAAATCTAACTATCTCTGCTATCAATCATGATTGATAATAGTCGTAAATAGTTGACTTTGGCTTCACAAGCTGTTTTCGACCACGATTAAGCCACCTCTATCAAACAAAATGGTAAAATTTGGCCACTTCATGAATCAAAATAGTGTTTTCAGTCTTTTAATTTGTTTATCAATGGTCATCACTACGGTGATAGAGATTTTTTTTTATTTTTGAAAATTTTTATATTTTCATTTAACTATTAAATTATATTTTTATTTTTTATAAGGATGATAGTTTAGTTATTTTATTAAAAAAGTAAAAAAAAAAAAAAAAAAACAAACAAATGAAAAATAGTTAAAGTGAGTATTTGGATCTTTTAAAGTTAGGTAAGGAAATTTGTCATTTTAATAAACCTTGGGTGGGAATAAGTTCTTTGGCCTTAATAATAATAATAATGCACGCAAGAAAAGAGAATCAGTGCACTCTCAATTCCGGAACGCGCAATAAATTAAAGTACACCCTGCAAGCATGTTGCATTGTAGTGCATGCATTATTTTTTAGTTGAGATTTTAATTAATTAATTTGGAAAGTTCTTTATTCTTGAAACCACTCGGCTATCCACTACCATCTCACTATGTCAAGACTTCATATATATCAGTATAAGGTAAAAGGAGCAAATGACTATATTCCACGAGATTTTATTAAATTTTAAAAATTTTATTTTCTTCCTCTCGTTGGCTAAATGTTGATTTTAACAGTTAAAAATGTATTTAATTACCTTATATGGTATAAAATAGATGTAATATTACTTACAACCTTAATCATGTAAACAAATTAAATTTTCAATTTTATTTATATATATATATATATATATATTTGCATACATGCATGTGAATGTGAATGTATATTAAATATCTATATATTTACTTTATTTTTACTTTTTTTTTTAATCTTTCTCATTTATTTATCATTAAAAAACAGTCAAAAGAAATCGAATAAATTTGGATACATCTAAAACCTATATAAAGAATAAAATATCTTAAAGATAATAAAAATGATAAGATCTGACCAATACATAAAACTCATAAATGGTAAATACACACGTAAATATAGACATAAGGAATAGATTTAAGTAAAATTTGACAAATTCAGACCGATTTGGTGGTGAGAAAATGAGGCTATGTCGAGGATGTGTGCAAAATTGAAAATGCATAGTAAGTAGTAGGAGGCCTTGTCAGTACTTGCGAAAAGTTGAAAGGTTGATGACGATGCAAAAGTGGTGGCAATAAGACAGGGAGAACCCCGTGGACAACCTTTTCTTATTTATTTATATTAGATTTTATAATTATTAACCAAGCAAATAAAAATTTTATAAACTTTTGGTGACACTATTATTTAGCTGACGGAAATTTGTCTTTTTACTAACTTTATACACAGTTTAACCTATTTTATTAGCAAATTTAATTAAAATATAGTTTGGAAAATATAGCCATTAGGCCTAATATACATAATCAATATTATTGCTAGCAGTCCTGAGAACTGCCTTAAACGTGTTTCAATATCAAGATTTTACAGACAGTACTGAGCGAGGTTGAAGAAACATGATCAACCCCCATTTATTCAAATGAAAGTAAAAGCAGAAACTGATTATATCAATATCTCAACTAGTAAAGATGAAGTGGGAGTCTGGGTTCCATGACTGCAGTAAGTGGGAACTTTCTTATTGTTGCCAACCCGTAAACTTCCTCCATGCCAATTTCTTCTGGTTTCATATTGCCAGGAAGCTTCCAGTTAAACCCATGTAACATGTTAGCTAAGCTAGATCCAATCATCTTCAGTCCAAGGCTATAGCCAGGGCACATCCTCCTTCCAGATCCAAATGGCAACAACTCAAAGCTTTGGCCTTTCACATCAACTGTTTTGCCTAGGAATCTCTCAGGGCGAAACTCTTCTGGATCAGCCCATACTAAAGGGTCTCTGCCTAAACTCCAGGAGTTTATAAACACTCTAGTGCCTTTACGAATGTGGTAACCTGCAACATTACAATCTTCCAGGGCCAAGTGCGGGGCTAAGAGTACTGCCACCGGATGTTTCCTCATGGTTTCTTTCATAATTGCATCAATATAAGGAAGATGTGGGATGTCTTTCTCTTCAACCCATCTTTCTCTCCCAATTACTCTGTCAAGCTCTTCGGTTGCTTTCGTGATAAGGTCTGGTTGTTTCATGAGTTCAGACATAGCCCATTCAACAGTGGTGGCTGAGGTATCTGTGCCTCCAGCTATCAGATCCTGATAATGCATAAACAGAAACGCCTATGAAAAATTTGTATATGCTAATATTTGATTGAATGAATTTTCCCTGATGTATAATTGATGTATGAAGAGATAAAGTTGGATTATCAGATCAAATTCTTAATCAAATTACTAGTTAATGGAGAACCAGGTTGATAAGATGACAATTCTTTTGAACCCGATACTTGTTTAAATCAATTAGGTGTCAGACAGCACCAAACCTGTGGGACTATGTTCTTAAAATCAGGCGAGCCTGAATGAGGGTGATATATACACAACTCTCCGTCATGTTATCACCCATATGTTTACTAAAAATCAAAAATTAAATAATTGGGGGTCAGTCAGTCACCATACTGTGGGAACCTGTTCGTCATATCACACAAGCATGATTGAGGTTTCGTGCATACACATCTTTGTTAATTAACTTCTGTAGAATAAAATCATATACACAAACAAATTACAATACAAGATTACGTAATGTTATAATTTATTTTTTTCTCTTACACTAAAATCATCCAATCAAATATTACTATATTGAATTGTATAAACAAAGGTCAAACGACTAATTTTCACTCAAGGTTTTCTTAATTAATAAAGTTCCACTAAAAAATTTTTAAAGTTACATACCCACCTTCCTTCCAATTTTTTCAATATTTTATAGTTAATGATCAAAATACTCTTCATTAACAAAAAAATAAATATTAATTTTAAAATAAAATTTAATATAAAATAATAATAAAAAATTTAAACTAAAAACTTAATCAAGCGGTCGAAAATAATTATCTGGTTGGCTGACTCGAACAGGTGGTCAAAAATAATTATCTGGTTGGTTGACTCGATGATGGAAACAACCTAATCATTTTCGATCATCTTCAATGGCAAAATAGTTAGATTTGGTGGCATGTGTCATTAAAACAACTAAATCAGGTAGTTAATCCAATTAGATGGTCAAAATTGATCACTTGGTTAGGTTTTCGATAGTCATGGTTGTTGGCGGTGGTGGCCCTTTTTTTAGATTTTTTAGTTTTTATAATTTTTAATTAATTCTTCAAATTTTTTATATTATTATTTTAATATTATAATAATATTATTTTAATATTATATATTTTATAAATTTAATTTAATTATTTATTATTTTTTAAATTCTTTTTATTCAAAAAAACTAAAATGTCCTTTTAATCAGTTGAATTTAACGTTTAACTGTTAAGTTTAACGGTTAACTTTGATCAATAGATAAGGTTTTTAATTTTTTAAAAGTTTTTGGGCTACATTCATTTAAGGAAACTTTGGCTGGGAATAAGTAATTTTGGCTATAAATAAATTAGTATTGATCGGTTTGTACGTATAGTATTTACTGGAAATGAAAAGGGGGACGACATGTAAATACCTGAGTTATGCCCTTGATACTGTCATACGTTAGCTTAGCATCGAGATTGGGATCATCAGCCAGCTGCAATAGTAGATCCACCATGTCTTTTAGCACAGAATCTTTCTCTCCTCTACTGTTTGCCTTGTGCTCATCAAGCACATGGTCATGAAATCGATCAAAATTTTTCTTTAAGGCTTTCATTCGCTTCACGTAGCCTTGCAGGTCCAAGAAATCCAGCCACGGAATCCAATCACCAATATTTAGCACCCCATTCAACAAGAATAACTCGTCTAGCATCTCTTGAAACTCTTCCAGCGTCACAATGGAATTTTCAGATTCCGATTCGCTGAAGTACTTCTTCCCCAACACAATTCTGCTTATAATGCTCAGAGTAAGTCGTGATAGATGGTCTTTCAGCACAACAGGCTTCCCTGATATGGTATACAAACGAGAGACAAAGGTTCTCAATTCCTCAGCACGAATGTACTCGTATGATTGGAGTCGTTTTGAGCTAAACAGCTCGGTGAGGTAAATTTTGCGGCCTTGGCGCCAGTATGGTCCATAAGGGGCCCATGTGATATTCAAATAGTTATAAGTTGTGTACTTGCCTGCTGCAGTTCGGGGTCTGCAGGCAAAGATATGATCATGTGTCCTGAGAAAAAGTTTAGCCATTTCTGCAGAAGAGGCAACAACAGCAGGGAAAGAACCAAACTTTAGTTGCATTATGGATCCATAATTTTGGGCTAGTTTATGAAGTGATTGGTGAGGGAGTGGACCGATGAGGTTAAGGTTACCAATGATTGGCCATGGTTTAGGACCAGGTGGTGGAGATTGTAGGAATTGGCTCCTCGAAGTTGAGAATCTTCTCAGGATGATTAGCGCAGCCAGCCATGCCGCTGCTAGAACAACCCAAGAAAATAAGGCTTCCATTAATTGTGATTGTGAATGTACTTGCTTTTAGTTTGGTTTTGGAGATAATTATAGGCTAATGATGACTGCCAAATAACTATTACCCACCCAAACTATGACAGAAAGATATTCCTACCTGTTAAGTTTAAAAATATCATACTTCCTCCTAGATACTAACAGAGTTAGTATTTTTTACCATATTTTGATTAAATAATTATTATACCATTGTAAATTGTAATTTACTAAAACACCATCAAAATTAGAGGAAAAACCTGATGTCGTTTTCTCTCCTCTCTCCTTTCTTTTTTTTTTTTTTCCCGAAAATTGAAATATTTCAAATTGCCTAGTTCATCATCAAGAAGATCAAGTGGTCCATCAACTTCTATATTGAGGAGTGTAGTTGGTATCGCTTTGTTTGATTGCAATGAGCTATGGATGAAGGTAACAAGAATTTGAGGATATCAGATTGACGTTAAAGTTATGAAAGAGATATTGTTTGCTCAGCAGCAACTTCTACAGAATCTTTCTACTGAGTTGGATGTGGAAAGGGAGGACTCGGGTACTGTAGTTTGAAAAACATTGTCGATGATAGTGCGTTTACAAGAAGAGAAGTCTAAGATTGTGATGGAGGCAAGTCAGTATAGGAGAATTACAGAGGAAAAGATCAGTCATGCAGAGAAGTTTTTAGAGCGTTCAAAGATATTTTGTATCAGAAAGAGATGGAGATTTATGCCCTCGAGTTCCAAATTCAGGCTTCTAAGTGTAAGCTTTTGAGCTTAGGTTATACTGATTTTGGTATCACTGAAAGTGTATCTTCAGAGAATCCATATGTGCCAAAATATGATGTATCTGTCAGAGACTGTGTCGCCAATGGTGGCATAAGGAGACTCAGATCTATGTCTCCTCTGCAACTTGAAGAAATCTATCGAATCAAAATTACTCTTGCAAGTGAAAAATCATTGACCCTAAAACCAGAAATGGTTCCACCGCTTTCGGAATAAAAACCATGTCATGATTATACAAAGAATGGTTTGCAGATGACGAAGAATTCAAGCATATTTGTAGGTTTTTCCTCTAATTTTGAGGATATTCGGTAAATTATATTTTATCAAATATAATAATCATTTAATTAAAATATAAAATAAATTAACATTTAGGTAAAAATTTAGCACTTTTAAATTTAATGGATAGAAATCTG
The DNA here is from genome assembly GCA_026122585.1 of Anacardium occidentale. Taxonomy (NCBI): domain Eukaryota; kingdom Viridiplantae; phylum Streptophyta; class Magnoliopsida; order Sapindales; family Anacardiaceae; genus Anacardium; species Anacardium occidentale. The sequence continues at coordinate 10,571 of JAJEJH010000053.1, read as the reverse complement.
TCTTTTCACTATAATTTCGATACAAAAGAATATTTACCCACCGATAATAATTGAAGGTTTTATTATGTTAATTGCTTTTAACATGTTTATCATGCAGCAATGGTCAGCTTCAGAAAGGTGGGTTAAGGTTCTTGGTTGGCGTGCAGAATTATTAAAATCGACAAGCTTTCATTTTTCTTCGTGATCAACATGTTTGATTATAAATTTAAGGCCAAAGGCCCTGTTCCGACCCATAGTTTGGTCTCAAGACAAATCCCATCTACCAAGTTTATAAAATCTGAAATTCCACCTATTGACTATTAAATCTAATGATTAACAGTAAAATTTTAATAGTCGATGGGTAATTTTGTTATTTTAGAATTAAAATTTATAAATTTATAAAATATATTTAAATATATATATAAATATATTAAAATTATAATAAAATTTTATAAAATATTTAAATTCATAAAAATAAAAACCTAGCCACCGCCACCGTGCCGACAGTGGTGGCCGCCGCAAATAGCACGGTCACCTGGTTCTAAGAAAAGCCAAATTTGGTCGTTTCCTATTTTGAAAGGGGTCGAAAACGATCGAAACTGGTCTGCTTTGACCCTAATGATCGTTTCGAACAATGGTTTCAGACGGAGGTGGTCAGATCTGGCCGTCTCTACCAAAACAGAAGCTGGCCACCTCCATCAAATCGTTAGGCTAGATTTGGCCTCCCTTGGAACTAGGTGGCCAGAATGGCCACCTAGTGCTATTTGCGGTGGCCACCGTCGTTGGTGTGATAGCGGTGGGTAGATTTTTATTTTTTAAAATTTAAATATTTTTTCAAAATTTTATAAAATTTTTAATTTTTAATATATTTATATATATTTAAAATTATTTGATAATTTTTTTTAGTAAGGGTATTTTTGTTATTTCATAAAATGAGAATAAAATTGGATAAAAATTGGGTGAAGGGTGAGAAATTGTCTTGGGACCAAACTATGCATGGGAACAAGTCCTTTGGCCTTTATTTAACTAATACAAACCAATTGACTCTTAAATCCTTATCTAAAATTTATTTGTCAAAATTATATATGATAATTAAACTATGTTATAATGACACATTTAATACATTAAAATTAAAAAAACAAATTAAATTGATCGCAATTTAATGTACCATAACAAAACAGACCAATTTTTTGGGTGTTTAATGGTAATGACCAACATATTGATATTTTTTTTAATTTAATAAAAGTTGGGTCAATGTATGGTCCAATGAATTAAGTTTTATGGGTATATTGTGCTCAATTTTGTCAAATATTTGGATTACAACGCAAACGTAGACCATTGAAATTATTGGATTTGTGATAAGAGAAGTCAATAAATTATTTTAAAAGAGAGTTTAGGTCTATATTTTTAATGTCTGCACAATAAAAGTTTTATTAAAAATATTGTCAATTAGGAAAGGAAGTCCAATTTCATATAATCAATCAGATTGGAATTAACTCAACATTAATCATTGAAATACTTGGTTCGCTTGAATCCCTAAAACTTTTAATTCAAGTATTATATAACATGTATGTGTATGGATTACATAATTGTGTTGAGATTTAATTGATTAATTGCATGAATATTGTATCCAAAGTTGTGTAATTAATCCTACATTTGGTATAAAAGCCATTGCATATAGGTTATAGAATTTATTGTATGAAATTGAAATGGGTTTTTTTTTTTTTTTTTTTTCCAATTTGGTCTTAGAAATGATATAGATCTATATCAATTAGGGTTTAAATTTAAAATGAGTTTCAAAATCGTGATTGTAAGTATTCAAAATGTGTTTTAGGATATTATAATTAAAATTAATTGAAATCAAACTAAAATCAAGTAAAAAATCAGGTTGAAATCATGATATTATCGTTGTTGATTCTGTCACCAATTATGGTGATTCCAAGCAAAAGAGGCATTTGGATCTATTACTTAAAGGTATGTATAAGGTTATTTAAGTCATTTCGTAGCCTTAAGATTGTTTTAGGGGTTTACCAATGGCATAAGAAAAGTAAAAAAGTCATTTAAAAGCTTATTTATGGCAATACACATGGTGGCTAAAATTGCTTTAAGACAGGAAAGTCTATTTTTTTGCATGCATGATAAAATTTCCTAAGCCTATATAAAGATATCTTGCGTGCTAATTTCTCATAAATCATTTTAAATAGTGTTAGACTCCTAAATATTTTGATAATAATAAAAACAATATTAAAATGACTAATTTGTCTTGACATGAATGAATTCATGACAAAAATAAGACAAAAGTTATTCTATTATTTGCAAGACATATGTACAACCGTGACTAGGTTATGTATGCTCGTACATAATTCATTTTAGTCTTGTACATGCTTTCTCACAACTCCTTGAAGCATGCTTGTACACAACTTTATGATTTCAAGCTTTTTAAAAATAGTCATGTGCACTTATAAGCTATCAACTATAAGCTAATCACAAGCAAGGTCATCTTGTATTGCTAATGTCGTACATGGGTCAAGAGGAGTCAACGCAAAGTTAATAGTTAATACATATATACCCCCGCAAAACTTAAGGAGTCATGCCTATGATCGAGTAGTTGAGAGTCACGATCAAGGGATCATGCTCAATTGCTCTCATGCATGGTCAAACAAGGAAGTTAACATCAGATACAAGCCCGTGAACCTTAAGCATCCATGCCCATGACTACACTAAAGTGAGTCACACCTTCAAGGTTATGATCATCATTGCTTGTGAAGGGTCAAAGCTTCAGGTCAACATTTCATGCATGCTTGGGATGACTTTATGTATACTCATGACTAAGCCAAATTTCAAGCATATAGGGTCTAGTACATGATCTTGTGCATAGCTCTGTACCTGACTCTAAAAGTTGAAGAGTTTAGGTTGTCATTTACATGTGTGAAGATATCATATACATACATTTGTTGGTGTCAAGAAAAATTCAATTATTGAAAGAGTAGTTTGAGACATTAATGACATTGTCATGTTTGTAACACAATATTCACGCCCGTATACAAAAAAAAAAAAATGAAATAATATTAAAACATTAAAAATATTAAAATATTTAAAATTAATATATAAAAAATATTAAAATTAAAAATTAAAAAACTTAGCGGATGCCCCGTGAATCAAATTGTTTTTTTGGGTCACTTGGTAGGGTTTTCAATAGCCACTATCATTGACTATTTTAATTTTTTAAATATTTTTTAAAAATTATTTTTATATTTTAAAAATTTATTTCGTTATTACTTTTATTTATTTTAATAATTTTAAAATTTCTTAAAATTTTTTTATTCAAAAATATATAAATATACTTTTAATTATAGATATTTAACGATTAATTATTAAATTTAACTGTTGGTAAATAAATAAATATTTGAGTTTTTAAAATTTAATACACAAGAGTTTGTCAAGTAAGAAAACTTTGGATAGAATTAAGTTCTTTGACTAATGTTGTAATATAAAACCTTTTTAGAATTTTGTGGAAAGAAAAATGACGTGGTGAAGTAAAAGCTTATTGAAAGGAGGAAAATGTTAAAATGCGACATTATTCAATGCTCAAATTCATTATATTTTTTCAGTTAAAATGGTATTAGTGCCGAAAATATGAATCCGGGGAGCTTCATCTTCATGGTGGCTGGATTTTTAGGGGAGTTAGTTATTAAACAATTGGTGATTATTCGAATACGGGCTTTTTATGCAAAAACTTCCGTGGAAGAAAGTCTATTATTTTCAACTTAACCCCGGAAGTCAAAAAGGGCAATAAAGTCATTCTGTATTGAACCAGTTTTGCGGACTTTGGAACAGTCGAATGACAAAATAACATTTAAATCTATGTATGTTCTGATACATGCATACCTCTTTATCAAGTTGAGATTTTCAGACGAGAGCAGTTGGCATTTTGAATATTAGTCTTGGCCTCTCCTTTAAAAGTCCCTCCTAGTCCTTTTCATTTCTTCATCTGCAAGACTCCAAACCTTCTTCTCTCTCTTTCACATAGCTACAAGATTGGCAACACTTTATCTTTATCTGATACACCTGGTGGTAATTCAAGAAGCATTCATCTTTAGCAATGACTGTAAAGAAGAAGAATAGTTTTAAGTGGAGGCCTATTTTTCCAATTTGTTTCACCGTTCAAGATGAGGAACCTGCATCAGGCCAACCCAAGAAGGCGGTGATAAGGCAAAGTTCATTCCAAAGGCTTTCATTTTTGGATTTGAGTAATTCCACTACGCTTTCAGAAGATCCTTCCGTGTCTCTTGCCTGTTCAAACCTTCATGTTTTCACAATGGCGGAGCTAAAGGAGATCACGCAGAGCTTTTCGTCGAGTTACTTTCTGGGTGAAGGTGGGTTTGGACCGGTACACAAAGGCTTCATTGATGACAAACCTAGGCCTGGTTTGAAGGCTCAGCCGGTGGCCGTCAAGCTCTTAAAATTGGATGGTTTGCAGGGACATAAGGAGTGCTTGGTGAGTTCTTTCTGGACAAAATTGTTAATTATACTTCATCATTAAAGTCTTTGTCTGAGCTTCCACATCTTTAAATTATTAACTTATCTTCTACTTCCTTTCCTTTCCTTTTTTTTGTCCTTTGATGGACAGAAGTGATCTTTCTCGCACAATTGAGACATCCACATCTAGTGAAGCTGATTGGCTATTGTTGTGAAGAATAACATAGGCTTCTGGTTTATGAATATATGCCACGAGGCAGCTTATAGAATCAGCTCTTTAGAAGTAAGCAATATGTATAAACAAAAACGTTTTTTCTAAAATTTTTCTTGAAGCTGCTTGTAGGAGTTTGAATTATTAGAATTTAGAAGCTGTGATGGATGAAAATGCTGGATGAATTGGTGACAAGGCTTACTTAATCATTTTGTAATATTTTGCTAAGTGTTTAGTTGAAACATAACCAAATATGTAATGTGGTAGGTGCATTAGGTAAGTTTCCTTGGTTATGTAACCTTGGCTTGAATGGTGATCCATGTTTTAGGCTGATTCTTGTACAAAAGTTAGTAATATTCTGTATATAAACATGCTGAAATTAATGAATCACAGCTGGGAAGTTTGGAAGAAAAAAAAAGCTCTCTGAATATTATTGCTCTTCAGCCTTCTTTACTTTTTTGCTTGCTGGTTTTTCTGGAAAAATTCTTCAAGAAAACTAACAACTTGGTATCAGAGCCAAGTGTTCCTTTGCTAAGCTGTGTCTAAGGGAGGTTAAGGAACTGAAAGCAGATTGGTGATTGAAGGAAGTGCTGTTTGAGAAACATATAAACTGATGGCAGCCAACAGCTTCACAAGTGGTACTGCTCCAGTTTTTTCTGGAGAAAATCATCCCATATGGGCAGTGAAGATGAAGGCCTATCTAAGAGCCTTTGATTTATGGGAGGTGGTTGAACTTGATAAACAACCTTCTCCTTTGCCAGACAATCCAACAATGAACCAGCTGAAACATCATTCTGAAGAGGCGTCAAAGAGATACAAGGCCCTCACATGTATACATTCAGCTGTAACAGATGTCATTTTTGCAAGAATAATGGCATGTGAGACAGCAAAAGAAGCATGGGATGCATTGAAGCTGGAGTTCCATGGAAGTGACAGGTCAAAACAAATGCAAGTCTTCAATTTGAAAAGGGAATTTGCCCTTTTGAGAATGAAGGAAAGTGAAACTGTTAAAGATTATATAGATAGGTTGAAGAAAGTGGTTAATCAACTAGTTTTGCTTGGAGAAGAAATGTCTGAATCCAAGATTGTGGAGCAGGTCCTTGTAACCCTTCCAGAGAAGTTTGAGGCAAAAATTTCATCTCTGGAAGACTCCAAAGACCTGTCAAAAATAACCCTCTCAGAACTTTCCAATGCCCTGCAAGCTGTTGAGCAAAGGAAAGCCTTGAGAGAAAGTGCTACAGGTGAGGGAGCTTTTACTGCAAATCATAAAGGAAGGTTTCAACCTCCTACAGGTTTAGGAAAATAGCAAGTTATGAAGGAGGAAAAGGAAAAAAAAAAGAAGGGAAAATAGCAAGTTGAGATTTTCAGAAGAGAGCAGTTGGCATTTTGAATATTAGTCTTGGCCTCTCCTTTAAAAGTCCCTCCTAGTCCTTTTCATTTCTTCATCTGCAAGACTCCAAACCTTCTTCTCTCTCTTTCACATAGCTACAAGATTGGCAACACTTTATCTTTATCTGATACACCTGGTGGTAATTCTAGAAGCATTCATCTTTAGCAATGACTGTAGCGAAGAAGAATAGTTTTAAGTGGAGGCCTATTTTTCCAATTTGTTTCACCGTTCAAGATGAGGAACCTGCATCAGGCCAGCCCAAGAAGGCGGTGATAAGGCAAAGTTCATTCCAAAGGCTTTCATTTTTGGATTTGAGTAATTCCACTACGCTTTCAGAAGATCCTTCCGTGTCTCTTGCCTGTTCAAACCTTCATGTTTTCACAATGGCGGAGCTAAAGGAGATCACGCAGAGCTTTTCGTCGAGTTACTTTCTGGGTGAAGGTGGGTTTGGACCGGTACACAAGGGCTTCATTGATGACAAACCTAGGCCTGGTTTGAAGGCTCAGCCGGTGGCCGTCAAGCTCTTAAAATTGGATGGTTTGCAGGGACATAAGGAGTGCTTGGTGAGTTCTTTCTGGACAAAATTGGTAATTATACTTCATCATTAAAGTCTTGGTCTGAGCTTCCACATCTTTAAATTATTAACTTATCTTCTATTTCCTTTCCTTTTTTTTGTCCTTTGATAGACAGAAGTGATCTTTCTCGCACAATTGAGACATCCACATCTAGTGAAGCTGATTGGCTATTATTGTGAAGAATAACATAGGCTTCTGGTTTATGAATATATGCCACGAGGCAGCTTATAGAATCAGCTCTTTAGAAGTAAGCAATATGTATAAACAAAAACGTTTTTTCTAATATTTTTCTTTGGTGAAGCAATGAGAAGACTGACGTGAATTCCTTTTGTGTGCGCAGGATATTCCGTATCATTGCCATGGTCAGCAAGAATGAAAATTCCTCATGGAGGTGCAAAGGAACAAATGAAATATCGAAGTTTTCTTAATTATTTTCCTCTTCTTAACTCTTCAAGTCCTGCAAACCTATGATGCAGTTATTTCAGTAAATTATAATACAAATTGAATTATAAAATACTCTCTGTCATAGAGAAATTCATTTAGTTATCATACAATGTTCAGAGAATTATAAGTCCTGCAAACGTAAATGGAAGTTGGAAGCAAAAGCTGAACCATAAAAGATTTGTCATCTCATTCCTGTAGGCATATAGATTGATAGATCATTGGTGTGACTCAGTAGATTTTAACAGGAACAAGAACGGCCACGGGGCTGTCAGGTGTGAAACCAGAAGCTGAAGGAGCAAGCGTGAACAAAAGTGAGGTAGAAAAATCAGCTTCAATGCCAAAGAAAGGCGTTTGCGATCCTGCTGCATCAAAATTAAAGCTCCAGTTGAGTTTTGGCTGAACCTGTTCACGATCAACCAAAGTACTTATATTTACTAGGGTTATTGAAAAATGACCAAAATTAGGAGGGATGTGTAAACGACCAACTCCTTTAAGGATTAAACCCTTGTGACCAACATATTGTAAACCAACAATAATGCCTTTATAAAAACTGAGTTTTCCATCATTCATCGGCCATTTTCAAAATTCCAACTAAGTTACAATAAAAATCTAGCAAAAAACCAACCACATTCACTTTCCAACTTACAATGCATTTTTCTTGAGGTTTTGATTCATTTTCCATCATTGTTGGAGTTTGTTGCAGACGTTACCTTTTACCATCATCGTCAAGCTTCTTCCCCTTGTTTTCAGTTATATTTAAAAAAAAAAAAATGGAAAGAGTTAAAATTTTACAAATTTGTGCAATAATGTTACACATTAATCATGATTATACAAATTTATGCAATTTTTGTCTCTGAAGAATTTTTGTTTCGAAGACTTTTGAAGAGAAAGATTGCAAAGAGAAGTCTAGGAAAATTAGTTTCCACATGGTTCTTTTTCCCGTATCGTCCCCTAAGGTTTTAGGATAATTAAGTCAACTCATTACAAAGTATGTATATTTAAGGGTACTGATGGAATTTGACTTTCTTGTTTGTGATGTTTGTTAATGGGAGGTGAAGCGGATAGGTTCAAAACAATTTTTGAAATCTGAGTATTTTTGTAATAATAGGCCGAAGGAAATATTCCCACCAAGATTTGTTGGAAACACAAAAATTTTATTCCCTAACGTTAAAAAATCTAAATACCCACTCTTAATCAAAATTAATAATTAAATTTAATAATCAACAATTAAAAATTAAATATTATAAAGGTATTTTTATTTTTTAATAAAAATTTTAAAAATGATAAGATAAATTTTATCAAAATAAATTATTAAAATAATATTAAAATAAATTATAAAAATATTTAAAAATAATAAATAAAATAAAAAATAAAAAAATAATCACCATCGCCTACAATGGTAGTCGCAATAAATGAACTAGAAGACTAAAAACAACCTCGTAATTCATAAAACAATCAAATCTAGTCACCTCTATTATCAATCATGACCGATAATGGCTATAAATTTGACTTTGATTTCACGTACCTTTTTTCGGTCAAGATTGAGCTGCCTCTATCAAATAAAATAGTAAAATCTAACCACTTTGTTTCTAATCTTATGGTCCCTTTATCAGTGACCACTACCGTTGGCAACGATGCCAACAACAATGACTGTTTTTTTTTAAATATTTTAATATTTTTTAATATTTATATTTAAATATGAAATTATATTTTTATTAATTTATTTTTTATGATAAGAGTAATTCAGTTATTTTATAAAAAAAAAGGTTAGAAAAAATAAAAGAAAAATAGTTAATGAGTGAATGCTTGAGTTTTTCAAAATTAAAGAGTGAAATTTTGTCTTTGTAATACAAACCGAATGACTTATTACTACATAAGGTTTTGTTTAATGACAAGTTATCACCCGCAAAATTTTTAAAATCCAAACACCCACTCATCAGAGGGGTATTTTTGTCTTTTTAAATTAAAATAAAAAATAAAATTTTAAATAATATTAAAAACAAAATTAAAATTAAAAAAATATAAAAAACAGTTACCGTCATCGCTGCCTCTAACTTCTCTAGGTGGCCAAAAACCTAGTTCTATTGGGGATTAGATCTGCCCGTCTCCGCCTTCGTGGCGACTAGATTTGACCCCCAATAAAACTAGGTGACTGTTTCTGACCACTTAACGAGGTTAGAGGCGGTTACCGCTGCTGGCGATGGTGGTTGCATTTTATATTTTTATTTTTTAATAAATTTTTTATTATTATTTTAATATTTTTTATTTTAATATTGTTTTAAATATTATTTATATTAAAATTTATTTTAATATTAATATTATAAAGAGTATTTTGATATTTTTTATAATAAAATGGTGGATACTTAATTTTAAAAATTTTATAAGTGATAACTTATCATCAAACCAAATTTTAAGTGGCAATATATCATCCTGCGTTTTAATCAACTTTGAGTGGTAATACCTGGTTTGGTCTTTTAATAAACCATGGGTGGCCTAAATAATAATAACGTACGCAAGAAAAGAGAATCAATGCACTCTCTACTCCAAAATGCGCAATAAATTAAAGTACACCCCGCAAGTATGTTGCATTGTAGTGCATGCATTATTTTTTAGTTGAAATTTTAGTTAATTAATTTGGAAATTTCTTTATTCTTGAAACCACTCGGCTGCATGATGATCCACCACCATCTAACTATATCAAGACTTTATATATATCACTACAAGATAAAGTAACAAATGACTACTTTCCACTGGATTTTATTGAATTGAAAAAAATTATTTTCTTTCTCATTAGTTAAATATTAATTTTAACCGTCAATAAAATATTTAATTATTTTATATGATATATAATAAATTTAATATTACTTACGACCTTAATACTGTAAACAAATTATATGTTCAAGTTTATATATAGATATATTAAATCTATATATATTCACTCTATCTTTATTTTTTCTTTTTATTTTTCTCGTTTTTCTGTCATTTGAAAACACTTAAGAGAAGCCGGTAAATTTAGGCGTACTTAAAAGCTATACAGACAATAAAATATCTTAAAATTAATAAAAATGACAAAATCTAATCAATACATAAAACTCATTAATAGGAAATGGTAAATATAGACGTGAATAAGATTTGACAAATTCAGATCGATTTAATGGTAAGAAAATGAGGTGATGTCAAGAGGCTATGTATAAAATTGAAAATGTGATAGTGGTATGAGGTTCTATTATATAGTTGCGGCCAAAGGACATTTTCCCACCCATAGTTTGAGGCGGAAACAAAGTCTCACCCGCTAAGTTTAGAAAACCCGAAATCCCACCCATTGACTGTTAAATCTAACAGTCAACAATGAGTCAAGGGGTAAATTTGTCATTTTAGAGTTAAAATTTATAAAAATATAAAATAATATTTAAATATATATAAAAATATATTAAAATTTATAAAATTTTAAAAAATATTTAATTTTGAAAAAAATAAAAACCAGCCACCGCCA
>JAJEJH010000529.1:163259-197426 GCA_026122585.1 Anacardium occidentale | reverse complement strand
CTACTGAAATTCCCTCTGCTGACACCACGTGGCCTAAGAATGCCACTCGGTCGAGCCAGAACTCACACTTGGTGAACTTGGCGAACAAGTGCTGATCTCTCAGCCTCTGAAGCACGAATCTTAAATGCTCCTCGTGCTCTGCTAGGCTTCTAGAATAAACCAGAATGTCATCTATAAATACCACCACGAACCGGTCGAGGCAATCAAGAAAGACCCGGTTCATCAAATCCATAAAGATGGCTGGGGTATTGGTCAACCCAAATGGCATGACCACAAACTCGTAATGCCCATAACGAGTCCTGAAGGCAGTCTTGGGGACATCTCTCTCTGCTACTCTGACTTGATAATAGCCAGATCTCAAATCTATCTTGGAGAAAACTGTTGCGCCTCTCAACTGATCAAAGAGGTCGTCGATCCTCGGCAGGGGATACTTGTTCTTCACCGTTACTCTGTTCAGCTCCCTGTAGTCGATGCACATCCGCATTGACCCATCCTTCTTCTTCACAAATAAAATCGGAGCTCCCCACGGTGAACAGCTCGGTCTGATAAATTTCTTATCAACCAGCTCCTGTAACTGCTTCTTCAACTTTTGGAGCTCAGCTGGAGTCATCCGGTACGGAGCCTTGGAGATAGGAGCCGTACCAGGGAGAAGCTCGACACTGAACTCCAACTCCCGATCTGGAGGTAGCCCTGGCAACTCATCTGGGAAGACATCACTGAAATCCCTGACAACGGGTACCTCATCGATACTTGGCCCTACTGAACTGCTGCATACTACATTGGCCAAGTACCCTACACGTCCCTGCCTCATCAATCTGCTCGCCTGGATGCACGAGATAATCATACTCTCGACTCTGCCCTCACCAAATACAAAGCAATCAGGGCCTATGTGGAATCTAACCTTTTTCCTTCCACAATCTATCTCGGCATCATATTTCCCCAAGAAATCCATCCCCAAGATCATGTCGAAATCTGCTAACTCCAGCAGGATCAAATCTATACTCATCTGTCTACCCATGATCTCTATCTGCTGATCTAAGAAGACTCTGTCACTCACCACGAAACCCCCATCTGGCATCTCAACTAGGATACTCCTATAGGCCACGCTAGGGTCAACCCCTAATCTCTCAACCACTCCCCTGGAAAGGAAACTGTGTGTGGCCCCGCAATCAACCAGTATAAATAAAGGAGTACCAAGATAGAGAATCTGACTAGTAACTGCATGGGGTATGGCATCAGCCTGATCCTGGCGGACAGCAAATACTCTGGCTCTGCCGCCACCACCTCTATCTCCACCTGAAGTACCAGCACCTCCTCCAAGTTCTCCAACTCTGGGTCTGGGAAGATCTACTCTGTCCCTCTCTGCACCGCCTCTAGGTGAGCCTCCTCTACCTCTGGGCTGACCACTACCACCACCTCTGCTGGGCCCAACACCAGTTCCACCTCTGGCTGGGCACTCAAACATCCTGTGCCCTGGCTGACGGCACAAGTAGCATACGATCTGGCCAGCAAGACACTCGCCAGTGTGACGTCTACCACATCGAGAACACTGTGGTAGGAAAAACTGTGGTGCAGTCCTCTGTCTCTGAGCACCTCTGGCTGCTCTCTTGGCCAACATTGGCCTCTTGCCCTTATCTCTGTCATCTAATCTCTGATCTCTGCCCAAGGCGCCCATCCTCTGAAGACCGGCCTCTGATCTGAGGGCTCTCCCCAAAGCGTCACTGAACTGCTGGGGAGGATACGGTCCCGTCAAAACATCCTTGGCTATAGCTGGATGTACGCCATGGATGTACTTCTGCACTCGCCCCAACTCAATCCCCGCCAAACTTGGGACAAATCTCGCCAAGGCATTGAATCTGGCGGCATACTCCTTTACTGAGCTCGGCCCCTGAACCAAATCAATGAACTCTTGGGCCTTCGCATACATCAACTCAGCACCCCTATACTCGGCATCAAACAACCGTCTGAACTCTGTCCATGTCATCAACTCCTCAGGGATGGTAGACCTGGCTACACCCCACCAACCCTTAGCGTCGCCCCTGAGATGGAACGTCACGAATCTAACTTTCTCTCTCTCTGATAAAGTGAAGAGACCCATGATGCTTTCCACTGACTCAATCCACTCCTCTGCCACTGCGGGATCTCTGGACCCACTGAATTTTATCGGCTGATACGGCCCTGGCAGATGATAAATGGGATGCAATCTCTCTGAAGAACTTGTACCCACTGTCTCTGTACTCATAGTCTGACTGTACTCTGTAAACCCAACCGGATACTAATACCCCTCTCTGACAGGCTGAGGCTGAAACTGATGACCCTCTCTGACTGATTGAGGCACTGAATAATATCTTGGCTGAGGCTGTGACTGTGACTGTGGCTGTGCTGTTCTTCTTCTTGAAGACTGATAAATTTCAGGCTGAGGGGGATGAACTCTGGCTGGCTCTTGAACAATACCCACACCAGCCCGCTGTAAACTTTCTCTGACCACCTCCCCTATCATTTCTCTGAGCTGATCTTGCCTGACAGACACATGGGAGGAACTCTAAGATCGCCGCCCCCCACTCACACTCATGGAACGAACATGAGGACTAGGAGGACTACTACTAGCCTCATCTAAAAATCTAGGGACATATTCTTCTTCTTCTCTATCTATAGCATCACAAGCAAACGGGGTTAGAAACACAAACCAAGCAAAGCTGGAAAGAAAATACCTGACTGTGCTGTGAGGAGGGTCTGGACGATGGCTGCGAGGGAGAGAAAACAAACACCACACACTTACAACTCAAATTTCTACTAAAATGGCACAGAGAACACGCTCTTATACCAACAATGAAGGACCCGCTGCCCCTGGTACCCCTACTGCTGAAGAAATACTGTTCTTTTATTTATTAAACTGGAAACCAGGTACCCGAGACGGGAATCCTACGAAAAGAAACTCCTGCTGAACTAAATTACATTGTAAACAGAAGCTGAACTGAAAATAAAATATACAATGAGCCCAAACTAGCTTTATATAAATATTTAACTGTTCTGTACATCTGTTTACATATACATTTCTGTACAAGACCTCACAGGTCCAAAACTGAAATAAAGTACATATACATGCTGAAAGAGTATGTGTGGGTCCTCTCTCTCCAGCCTCAGTCCACCCGCTCCTCGCCAGCAGCACACTAACCTGAAAAAGGAAGGAAGAAGGAAAAGGATGAGTGATAAAGATCACCCAGTAAGCATTCCTTACTTCCCTCGACCCAAACAAGCAACAAACAAGGGCACACATACCTGGTCGGCCCTATACATGCATCTAAGCGCTTGCGGGTGCTGAATCTGATTACCTGATTTCTGATTACTGGTTTCTAATTATTAATAAGTCATGCCAATATGTATATGTAATGACATACTGAGCTGAAAACTGAAAATGACTGATGATGCATGCATCTGAATCTATAACTGTACCTGAAGGTACCTGCTGTGCTGATCAGGCTGATGAACACAGGGATTTGGCATCTTGGCCAAGTGGGCTGAAAATTCTAGCTACTGGCTAGAAAACTGAAACTGATATGCTGATATGCTGCTGAGCTGACTGACTGGTGTCAGAGAGCTGGGTCCCACAGATGCCCCCTCAAGTTCACCCCAAAACTGAAACCCATACATTGGGTTCTGACTGCTGAAATCTACTGAATTCGGATCCCTGGATCCTTATTCAGGCTACATGCTGTGCTATGCATGCATATGCATATGTTCTTAGCTGAAATCTGGATTATCTGATTATTATTAGGCCTTGGATGGATTACCAAACCTTTAATAAGTCAATTTCTGAATTTTTGGGAAAATCTGCAAGGCACACGACCGTGCAAGGAAGGCACACGGTCGTGCATGCAGCACACACGGCCGTGCTGGGCAAGGGCACACGAGCATGTGCCCCAGCACACGGGACCGTGTGCTGGCCGTGCGTCTGGGCGTGTGTGCTTCTGAAATTCTGGGCCATTTCAAGCAAAGATGGGACACACGGCCGTGTCCCTCAGGACACACGGTCGTGTCCCTGCGTTTCCTGCCCGTGTGCACTTCATGCACACGGTCGTGTCCTTGCAGGAACAAAGGCACACGGGCGTGCTCTTGCGGGCACACGGTCGTGTGTCTTGTTCTGTTCAGACATGGTTCGCCTGAAACTGCAGGAAACCCAACTGATTCTCATCCAAACTGCAATTAAACTTAAACACACATCAATGGCACTTCAATTATCACATATACATCATCAATTTCATCATCCATCCACAAACACTGAATCCACCATGAAAACTCATACTTTCTCTCACAACACACACACAAACAGAGCATGCATGTTTCTGGGTGGAAAATAAGCATAGCAACTAACATATAATCATCATCTCATCATCACATACACATACAAACATAACATCTCAAGCTGGAAATGGAAACACACGTTTCCATCCCCATCAAACAAGCTGGGAAACTGAAAGAGAGAGTAAGAAACACTTACCTCTCGACATGGCTGCTGGAAGCTTATACTCAAGCTATTCTCTCTGATCCCTGACTGGATTGGGAGCTGCTGGAAGCTGGATATCACGCCTAGGGCTGGGAGCTGCTGAAATGGAGAAGAAAACTGGCTGAAATGGGAGAGAATAATGAAATAACTCCCGTCTCTCTCTCTTTTAATCCCACCTGCACGGGCGTGCAGGCTTGGCGCATGGGAGTGCGCCTGGGAAAATGGATAAAATCCATTTCCCGTGCTTCGCATGATTAAAACCTCCCTAAAGGCATCATACGAAGGCCACACAACTCTGGAAAATTATCAACTCACCCCTGAATTCTACTGAACTCCCAATCTATCTCTGAATTCTATTTCTAACCCCAAAACTCTACCCTAAGGGCTTTTCTAAAACTGGGATGCTACATTATTCATACCTAAAAGGTCGCCTAAGTGATAAGATGATGATGCCAAAGCTTTGTACATATTAGATTTAGGACCTAATCCTATTCTACATACCTGACCATGTCTTTTTGGTCCTATTACCTGAGCATATGCATTATCCTCCATCTTAGGAAGACTTACATTTGATTCTTAAATAGAATTTTGTAACTCATTTATCTTCTCTTGGATGAGTTTCTAAATTTACTATAAAGAACAATGTCTTATTAATTGCATTTCATTGGTCATAAACACAGATAAAGTTACACAAGCTAAACTTACAATTGCATGCACAGAGTCCTGATTAATTTTTCTTCCATCTTTACAAGTCTGACAAGTTGTTATAAACACCTTGGATCGTGGTGACTGTTCTCCACTTGATGTTTTTCATCACATTTACAAGGATACATGATCCGTACATGTTACATACATTACATATATCATTGATTTAACAGAGCCAAATCAACTAACCATTTCATTCATTAGTCGTGTAATACTCTTTATGCCTTTAGTATGTGGCATTTTTTGAACAGAACGGATCTGCCTATCTGTTCAACTACATCTCTGAGACAGAGCAAATTGTTAAGAAAAATCAAAATTAGTCATTAATCAATTAGGTTTACAAGTTCATCAACATATGGGTACTTTTCATAATTGTATTATATAAAATATAATTATTAAATTTTCCCCTGTTTCGAATGCCACTGTGTAATGAGTGCCATCCATTGATCTAGAAAAATTCGATCTGGTTTATTGTTGACAAGATTATCAATATTTGGGTACTTTTTAAAATACTCTGCTTTTAGGTCATACTTATAATCTTTCCATTTTTTTACCCAAAGACTGTAACATTTATTTGTCACTTTTTGGAATAATATGTGAACCTTGCTTGAAAAATAAACTTGCCCTTAAATTGCAATCTTTGCCCCAAGATAAGCAATATGATAACATCGGATAGATAATAAATGTATTCTTACCTTAATAATTCTAAGCACCTTTTCCTTCTCTGACGTCGAAATTCGCCTTCAATCTAGGATATTAAGAGGAATAATTTCGTGTTTTATGCTAAAGTTCCTAGAAAACTTGCTATCACATAGGCTTTAGGTCCAACTCTTTGGTTCATATCATTAAACTGCACAATGACCTTCTCCCCCATGTGCATATTCCAAACATCCATCATCAAAGTTAGTCATTGTCCTCTTCTTTCCTATTGAAGACCTATAACAAAGACAATTAAAAATAATAGATGATAATTTTAATTGATAATCAAATTTAATAAATTTCAATAATATGTTATCTTATACCAACTGTGGTTGTCGTGCTCTCTTGGACTTGATTAGATGCTTTAATGCTTTAGGAGGATTAACCAACTAACACCATTCGTAAATTTCTCTTCCTTGGTATTTTTAATTTATAATTTGCAAGGAAAACTTCTTGTTATTCATAAATTCATATGCAAATATTTGTAACAAATAAATAAATATATATAAATATAAGGTTGCAACATCTAAAAAACATTAACATAGCAGCATAATAGAAAATTTGTCAACTAGAATAAAATATCAATAACACATCTAAGGTAATAAATTATAGTACACAATATATATGAATTTTCAATTTGATCTTAATTAGCACTGTCAACATCATCATCTTATATATGTTGGTTGATAAGCATATCAACAAAAATATCGTCTAGATCACTCCTAACCAAAAGAAAACTATTATTTTTTGTCTCTATCTGACTTTTTGAATGTAGAAGAATTGAACTTTTATCAACTCTATTCTTGTTAATATCCTCATCGAAAGCATTATCTCCTAAATCAAAACTATCTCTAAGCCTTATTGGTAAAGGAATAAACTACTGTTGATGTCTTCAATCTTAGAAAAAGATAACTTGTTAGACTTAAGATGCAAACACAAAAGGTTCATCAAGTATATGATTGCCATTGTGAATTAGGTGAGTAAAACTTATTAGTGTGAATCCTTGTACATAATGTTTTATCCCTCTACTATGAGTAACATCAACCCAGTCATATTTAAATAACACAATCTTAAATTCATCATAATAGTTGAGCTCAATAATATCAGTCGATACATTATAGTAAGTCATATCACTTAAAATCGGTCTTGAATTACTAGTATTTGCATAACGTTGGGTTTTTACAATAATCATAACTCCACAATTTTGCATATTTATGTCTGTTGAACCCCTAGGTGTTTTGATGATAACAAAAAATGATGTTAAAGTGACTAATATGTCCTAGCATGTTTGAAAACACGACCTAAATATGACAAAATCATTTTCATATTATGCAGGCAAAATGTACGACTGAAATGTATTACGTACGCCCGTACCTAGAGTAAATCTCGTACATGCTTTTTCACACCCTTGTAACGCTGTCTGTGCTCGGTTCTGTATAAATGGAATTGGTCATTAATGCCCGTACACGTAATATGTACGCCCGTGCTATACTAATTCTATTTCAGTCACGAGCATGAGTGTTCCGTGAGTGCGTCGTACATGAGTAGTCAACCAATATGTACGCCCATAACATGTTGATGAACGCCCGTGAAGATGTAAAGGAAGTCACACCTTCGAGTTACGATCAGTTTCACCCGTGCAAGGTCAAGGTTTCAAGCGTGAAAACATTGTACACTCGTGGATCATTAATGTACGCCCATGCATAAGCAAAAATATAAAGCGTACATGTTCTCGTACAAGATGTCGGGTATGACTTCGTACATGATTCTGGAAAATAAAGGGACATGAAGTCACACCCGTAAATGATGGTGTCACGCCCGTACATGTGCTAGCGCCAAGAAAATTTAATCGTTAATAGAACAGCTCGAGGCATTAAATGACGAGGTCACGGCCGTGAAGATATGTTCACGCCTGTACATAAGAGCAAATTTTCATCTTTAGATGTTCCAACGGATTTATTTCTTCTCCAACGAATCCCTACCTTTTCCAACAAGTTTTGAGCTATAAATTGGAGGCTCTTTAAAGTGAGAATGGTTAGAGAACAAGTGCACTCAACTAAACTCCAATTTTCTCTCAATCTCACACTTCATCATTCATTCCTCTTATTGCAAATTCTTGAGGAAATTTTATTTGTGCAAAATTGTTTATCAGCCTCAGAGAGGCAATTTTATTTCCATATCTTACTTACAAATTCTTTGGGCATAATCCCGTATAACTAGTATTAAGGGCGAAATCCTTTGGATCAAAACTATTGTAACTTTGGGTTAAAGTTAGTGGAAGGAAAATCTTCAAGCGGGGTTGCTTGAAGTAGTGGACGTAGGAGACGTGAAGTAGCTCCGAACCACTTTAAATCGGCTGAGCATTTCTTTTCCCTTACTCTCTTTTATTTATACTTGTTTAGCCTTATAATTAATTATGCTTAATCATATTTATATATTTGGATGTTTGAGTTGGTAGAATAGGAAAAGGTTTTAAACTTGAGAAAATTTTTTTAAATAACCTATTCACCCCCCCTCTAGGTTATTTGCCATTTAGTATTTAGGGTTTAACAATTGGTATCAGAGCTTGGGCTCTTGCTTTCGAAAATCTAACGATTTTTAGAGTTTAAGATCTGTTTTCGAAACTTATATGGCAAACATTTTTCAAAAATCGTCTTTCGAAGAAGGGGGTAGTTCGAATAGGTCACCCTTATTTTGTGGTGTTATTTATGGTCAATGAAAAATTCGTATGAAATTTTTTGTCCAATCCATTGATTATAAGCTTTGGAAAATAATTAACAAGGGTGATTTTGTTCCCATAAATCCAAATACGAATTTGCCCAAAGATGAAAGCGAATTTAATGAAAATGATGAAAAATTAATAAGTTTAAATTAAAGGGCATTAAATATGTTATTTTGTGCTTTAGACACCATTAAATTTAATCGTGTTTCTTCTTGTGAAACAGCACATGAAACTTGGACAATCTTTCAAACCACTCATGTAGGAACTAATTAAGTAAAGGATTCCAAGATCAAATTAAGTTTCCGTGAATATGAGCTTTTTGAGATGAAGAAAGATGAAAATATCATAGAGATGTATAAGAGATTTTCAAACCTTGTAAACGAGCTAAAAGGTCTTAGAAAGAAATTTGAAACAATAGAGCTTGTGAAGAAGATTCTTCGATCATTGCCGGAGTCATGGAGTATAAAAGTCATGGCAATTAAAGAATCAAAAGATTTAGGGAAAATGGGCATGGATGAACTCATTGGAAGCCTTTTGACTTATGAGATGAAATGGAATCCCAAAAAAGAGGAGAAAGTGAAGGCAAAGAAAAACATTGCCTTGAAAGTTGAGAAAAGTTCAGATGAAGAATCTTCAATGGATGAGGAAGACATGAGCACACTTGTTAAAAAATTCAATAAGTTTTTCTCAAACTCCAAAGGAACAAGGGAAAAGAATAGCAAAGGAATTATATGCTATGAATGTAAAGAGCCTAGACATATTTGCCAAGATTGTCCTCTCTTTAGAAAAAGAAAGAAAGAAAAGAAATTCAAGAGGAAAGCTCTAGCCGCCACTTGGAGTGAAAGCGATAACTCAAATGATAAGAGCAAAGAGGACAACAAAAGAGAAAATTTGTGTTACATGGTGAAAGTGATTTAGATAATGAGGAATGGAAAACCTTTTAGGATTAAGAAGGTTTGGATTCCAAAAGGGACATCTCAATATAACCAAGATAGACTTAAAACAACTTGGGTACCAAAGAAAGGTTAAGTTTTTTTTCAGGTGTGCCTTGAAGTCAAGAGAAGGAAATGAAAATATAAATTGACTTTGCAAGGCTTGTGACAAAAGTGTAGTGCATGGTAAATCCAAGTTCCTTTTTGTTTAAATTATATGAAAGATAATTGTGTTTGAATTGGTATGACTATGTGTCTGAATATTTACATGTGTTGTATGGTTAATTGATGTATGAATATTGCAAAATGTATCCAACTTAAATTCAAGTCTAATCAATTCGAAGTTGTTTTCGAAATTGATTGATATATGATTTAAAATGCTGCTTTGCCTCAAAATGGGTCAAAATATTCAAGATTTGTATCTTAGAGTGTTTTGATTTAAGTTTTAAAAGTTTTTTGCATGTGTTTTGAATTTTTGGTGACATGTACGACCGTGCATCATACAGTCACAGACGTACATTATTTTGAATTCTCTTGTGAAAACCACGTGTCTATTTTATTCTTTGTATATTGTCGCAGTCACGACAATACAGTATACATGTACAGTCGTGCATGTTTTCTATAAGGATTTAAAAGTTGGGATTTTACGCCTGTACACATTTGTTTCACAACCGTGACTTATAGCGCGAAGTTTAAAAACTCACAGTCGTACACATATATGTACGCCTGTACACGCGATACTATAAATTAAAATGCACATATTTTTTTTCATTTCAAACAGAATCCCTAACTTTTTCTTTCAAAACCTCTCAATCTTGTGACCGATTTTCAGCTAAAACCCCAGTAAATCATCAAGTTTTTCCTCCAAATCGTTTGCATTCTTCTTAAAAATCAATCTTCAAACCCTAACTTTCAAAAATCCACTCTCTTTACTAACTTTTGATCAAATCCGTAGGAAGCAACCATGCCTAGGATAAAAATGACTACGGCAAAAACCAAAGCTCACACATATGGGATTAAAGTGTGGGATAACTAACAAAGAAAGGTTTTGGATGCTATTATAAATAGAGGTATTTACGTTGGCCGCTCATTACATTTACGTATTCTTGTTGATGTTGGCTTAAGTGAAGAAGTAGGAAGATTGGTAGGCAATGCTAAGTGGTTGAAATTATTTACAATGCAATATGAAGCCTATGAGAACTTAGTAAAGGAATTTTATAGTACTTTGAAAATTGATAAAGATGTTAGGGGAAACATAAAGGACTATATGATGCGGTTTAGGTTATAAGGCAATGAGTTTGTTGTTACTCCTGAAAATCTTACTGATTGGTTGGAATGTGATTGTGAGGGATTGGTAGATGTTTCTTTAGCATATAATTCAAATGAAGCATGACATAACTTGGGAGGAATAGGAACCTTTAATGTGCACACTTCGAAAAATAGTCTATTTGAAAATCCAGCTTTACGAGTAGTACATAGAATGATTACATATATATTGAATGTGAGACAATATACAAATAGACATGTAGGTGTAAAGGATATGGTTTTGCTTGAGGCTGCTGAAAATAAATACCAAATAGATACTGCTAGATGGCTTGTTCAAAAAATAAGTGAAATTCAAGAGGACAGGGGTAAAATAGACTTTTGTCAGTTAATCACCTTTATAGCCATCAAGTTAGGATTAGAGCCTGAAGCTGATGAACTAGAGTATGTGTACAAATTTTCAGAAAACTGTTGGTTGAATGTTGAAGCTCTCTTCAAAATAGGTGTGATAAAAAAGGATGGAAGGTTGGGTTGGCGGTTGGCTGATACTGTAGTTGAAAATAACCCATCAATGGCCCCATCAAAAAGACCCTTTCATAGGCCCGAATCAAGCATAAGAAGAAGTAAGAGAGGAAGAGTTAAAGCAGGGCATCAAGAGTAGTCACCCTCTGAAATGCAGCAAGTTTTGGCTTACTTTCAATCTATTCAAGGACAAATCCAAAACTTGGAAAGTCATTTAAACAATCACTTGGATAGGTTGGAGTCTCGGGTGGATGATTTGGCTTCAAGGTTTCTTGGCATGAGTATAAGAGATAGCACACCAAGTAAAGCTCCCACGGATGCACCATAGCATGATTTTTTTTTATATGTTTCATATATATTGCGTCCACAATTTTCACTAATCTAAAACTTTTGATTTGAGCCACAGTCATATTTCTCATTTTCAAATTTAGTTTCACTAATCTTTGTATTTATGATTGTGAATAATCTGAATGTTTTGATGACATGCTATTCTTTCTTATGTTTTGAATGTTGTGGAATATATTTTGCAATTTGTGGTATTTGGAAGTTAGTGGCCAAATGATCATGCTTGGAGTGTTTTTTTTTTGTAACTTGGCTATATTCGAAAATAAATAGAATTATGCCAACTTTTTTTTGATTTATGATAAAAAGGGGGAGAAAGGGATAAAATGTGATTATGATAATTGAAATTGAAAGGGGAAGTAAAAGTACAAAAGAAAGGGGGAGTTTAAGCCAAATTGAAAGGGGGAGTAAGAGTGAAAATTACTTTGACTTTTAACTCATTTTAAAATTTGAATTATAACACATTTTAACATATTTTTTGTCATCATTCAAAAAGGGGGAGATTGTTGAACCCCTAGGTATTTTGATGATAACAAAAAATGATGTTAAAGTGACTAATATGTCCTAGCATGTTTGAAAACATGACCAAAATAGGACAAAATTATTTTCATATTATGCAGACAAAATGTACGACTGTAAATGTATTACGTACGCCTGTACCTAGCGTAAATCGATCTCGTACATGCTTTTTCACGCCCTCATAATGTTGCCTGTGCTCAGTTCTGTATAAATGGAATTGGTCATTAATGCTCATACACATAATATATACGCCCGTGCTATACCAACTCCTTGTCAGTCACGAGCATGAGTGTCCCGTGAGTGCGCCGTACATGAGTAGTCAACCAATATGTATGCCTGTAACGTGTTGATGAACGCCCATAAAGATGTAAAGGGAGTCACGCCTTTGAGTTATGATCAGTTCCGCCCATGCAAGGTCAATGTAATAGCCCAGGGGTAGAATCATCATTTTAGGCTCTGAGAATAAGGGTAAAAGAGAGATTTCCAGTTAGGAAATGGTTCTGAGATGGTTCCAAGGGTAGAAAATTCATTTAGAAGCCTTTTGTGGCTTATACATGGGTATTCTGGGAAGAATATTCCATGTACGGTGCGAGGAGAGAGAGATTTGAGATTTTGAGGGGCATATGCCCGTGTGTCCAAGGCACACGCCCGTGTGCCAGGAGAGAGATAAGATATATAAGTCTTTTTCCCGCATTTTCCTGCAGTTTTCCTTCAGCTTTCTTTCCCTTCTCCTTTTTCTAGCAAACCCTAAAGCAAAACCCGTCCAGCCAGCTGCCATTGTTCCGTTAGAGATCTAGAACCAACTAGAGAGAAAGATCCGGATGCCATGGCAAGAGGTAAGCATTTCTTTACCTCTTCACTTAGGTTTCCAACATGTTTTTCTGGTTTTCTAGCTTTCTGGACGTTTGTTGCATGTTGTGGATATTTTCTACTAAGCTTTCCTAAGCGAAATCTAAGCATGCGAAACATAAGAATAACAAGAGATAACACCATATCATGCATGATTATTGAGCATTGAGTATGACATGCCACATATGAGACTTTTTCAGAAAAAGGGGTCTACAGATCCAAGAGATGTTTTAAAAAGTATATACATACGATGTTCCATACATCAGTTAGGGGTGGACACGAGGGAGCACCTGTGAGTTCGCATGCCCGCTAGAGAGGGAAACCATGGTTCGTTAGAGAGAACATGGTCGTGCACGAGTAGTTTTCTTATAGGTTTGAGCTCATGAGGCCAAGGTGTCGAATCTCTGTGTTCATCAGACCGACCAGCATAACAGAGCTATTTTCAGATACAGTACTTTTGATACTGTTTTCATATATAATATATGTATATATATGAGGATTTTTAGATCAGAGGTTTTTATCAGAAAGAGTTTTCAGAAAAGATGAGTTTTTAGAAAATCAAGCCCGAGGGGCAAGTTTTACAAGAAATGAGATTTACATGATATCAGAGCATGCATACCATGTCATGTACAACATTCATAAGAAACATATGCGATAAAAGCCAAGTACGAAGCATAAAACCGATGAGAACTCTGAAAACTTAATGATTAAAGAAAGTAAAGAAATAAGAGATAAGAAAGAATGAGAAAACAGTAAGCAGAGAATCAGAGGTCTAATCTATGATCAACCTTTGCTTGATGACCTGTCTGTGTAAGAGGTAGGAAATGCTTACTAAGTGATTTTGTCATTCACCCATTTCCCTTCCTTTCTCTTTTGTAGGTCAGTGAGTTGGGGACTGAGATGTGGTGATGCAACTGTGAGATTTTGGGGACATGGCTCGATAGCTAGTTTTATATTTTTCGGCTCATATACTCTGATTAATCGCATCTCATGTATTTGTGTTTGTGTGTATTATATTATTATGCACTATATGATAACATGATTTATACATGAGTAGCCTGGGATTTTCAGAAAAATTATTGTGACTTATTTTATGGTCATATCTATATTTTTACGCTTCTGTATATAGAATTTCAAGTATTTTTGAGTAGCAATTAATTTTCTTTTCCCTCGTGGGGATCTCCGTCACAGGCACATTTTCATTATTATTATTATATATTTATATATATATATATATATATATATATATATATATATATATATATATATACTTTTCTGATTCGTCTGATAGGCACAGAGGGGTCACTACAAGGTTTTAGTATCAGAGCGATACCTTGATTTTTTGAACACTGTTTTGAGATATTAAGAAAGTATTTGAGATATATTTTAAAGAAAATACGTTTTAAATGCATTGTTTTATAAGAGATAGCATGAGCCAAGGCCAGCATATCCCGACAGCTGTTGCTCGCTTCTTCTCAGTGTAAGTATAGTATGTAAATATTGTTTGATTTGAATGTTTACCCTTGTATTGTGTTGTTTTAGATAGAAGAGCCCAAGCCCTTTTACCCCCAGTCATAAAGGAAGAGAGTAGTGCTTCGGTTAGGCCCATGAGTACTAGTGATTCTAGAAGGTCCCAATACTTTAGAGTTTCTCTTCGGGCTGAGGATGTAAGAGATATCTTCAGAGAGATGATCAGAGAGGGTTTTCAGCCAGCAGCCAGAGTCGAGGATTTTGAGCCAGAGAGACAGAAAGCCCATTAGGGGCGAGTCAGAGGTCAGTATGGGCAAAGAGATCAGGGTATGTCAGAGACTATCAGAGAGTCTTATCAGATGCCTGAGTTTGGCCGTCAGACAAATATGAGTTCAAGGACAGATACGATTGGTACCAGTGGTTCAGATAGGTTGCATCTGATCTATAGTTTACTTGGTGCTCATCAATCGTCTAAGTTCAATGGTTCAAGGGATCCAACTATGGCTAAGAAGTAGATTGAGTCAGTTGAGAGTATGATTGGATTGTTCACGATGACCGACAGAGAGATGATTCGGTATGTTACTTCCATGTTGAGAGGTGATGCGAGGGTATGGTGGAACCTTACGAAGATGTCAGTTGATGTTGAGAGTCTATCCTGGACTGAGTTTAAGAGGATGTTTGAGGAGGAGTACCGTAGTGTAGATATGGTACATGCTAGAGCCCAGGAGTTTATAGAGTTGACTCAAGGGAACAGTTTGGTTAAAGATTATGCCACCCGATTTAATGCGCTTGCCAGATTTGTTCTAGGAGTAGCAGCTTCTGAGCCGATTAGAGTACAGAAATTTGTACACAGTTTACACCCTGCGATAGCTAGAGATGTGATGACTAGTTCTTCACTGCTGTAGAGATTCAGTAAGGCTTTAGGGAGAGCCTTGAGGTCAGAGGTATATTTATAGAGGATGGGTTTCTTTTTGAGGTCAACAGAGAGAGCACTTGAGAGAGGTGGAGATATAGGCAAGAAACCTATGCAGTCAAAGAAACAATTTAAGGGTAAGAGATAGAGGCAGAGAGCAGAGTTGTCAGTCTGCAAGACTTATGGTAGGAGTCACCTAGAAGAGTGTCTTACGGGTCAGGATGTTTGCTTTAGATGTCGTCAGCCTGGTCACAGATTTTCTGAGTGTCTGATGAGAGGAGTTAAAGTTGGGCCATCAGTCGGTGGAACAGGTCCCAGCCGAGGTTTTAGAGGTCCAACTGGTAGAGGTGGTGGAGCTCAGAGAGGAGGTGTTGGTTCACTGAGAGGCAGAGGCAAAGGCAAAGGTAGAGTTAGAGTCTTCGCAGTGAGGAGAGAGCAGACTGAGATGATCCCTCATGCGGTTACAGGTCAGTTGACTTTCTTGGATACTCTTTTATATATGTTGATTGATTATGGTGCTACACATAGTTTCGTGTCTCGAGGAGTGATAGAGAGATTAGGGTTGACCCCTAGTGTGGCTGAGAGGAGTATTAGTATTGAGATGCCTAATGGTGGGGTGATAGTGAGTGATCAAATTCTGGTAGATCAGGAGGTGATCATTATGGGTAGGATCTTGAGGATAGACTTGATCATGTTAGAGTTAGCCGATTTTGACATGATCTTGGGTATGGATTTCCTAAGCTGTTGTGGAGCAGAAATAGATTGTAAGAGGAAAAAGGTTAGATTGCAGTTAGGCTCTGATCAGTTCACCTTTGGTGAGGGTAGAGTGGAGACGGTTTTCATTTCCTGTTTGCAAGCGAGAAAATTGTTGAGCAAAGGTTGTGTAGGATACTTGGCTAATATAGTCTGTAAAGAAGTAGTTGAGTCAAGTATCGAGGAGGTGCGTGTAGGTAGAGAGTTTCTCGATGTTTTTCCTGAGGATTTGCCAGGATTACCTCCAGAGTGAGAGTTAAAGTTTTCAATTGAGTTACTTCCTGATACGGCTCTGATTTCGAAGGCTCCATATCGAATGGCTCTAGCTGAGTTGTAGGAATTAAAGAAGCAGCTTCAAGAGTTGATTGATAAGAGATTTATAAGGCCAAGTTGTTCACCATGGGGTGCACCGATTCTGTTTGTGAAGAAGAATGATGGTTCCTTGAGGATGTGTATAGATTATAGAGAGCTCAACAAGGTGACAATTAAGAACAAGTACCTGTTGCCCAAAATAGATGATTTATTTGATCAATTGAGTGAAGTTGTAGTGTTCTCTAAGATTGATTTGAGGTCTGGGTATCATCAGATTAGAGTTGCAAAGTAAGATGTGTCTAAGACTACTTTTAGGACGAGGTATGACCACTATAAGTTTGTAGTGATGCCCTTTGGTTTGACGAATGCTCCTATGATTTTTATAGACTTGATGAACCCAGTTTTTCAGGACTGTCTAGATAGATTTGTTGTTGTATTTATCGATGACATCTTGGTTTACTCGAGGAGTGTAGAAGAGCATGTAGAGCATCTGAGATTTGTTCTTCAGAGGTTGAGAGATTGTTAGTTTTATACTAAGTTTGACAAGTGTGAGTTCTGGTTGAGCAATATAGCCTTCCTTGGACACGTGGTTTCAGTAGCAGGGATTTTAGTGGATTCGAGTAAGATAAAGATTATTCTGAGTTGGCCGAGGCCAAGGACTGCCAGAGAGGTGAGGAGTTTCCTTGGATTAACTGGTTACTATAAGAGATTTATAGAGGGCTTTTCCAATATAGCTAAGCCGTTGACAGTTTTGACTCAGAGTGAGATGCCTTTTGTTTGGACTGAGGAGCATGAGGCTCAATTTCAGGAGCTAAAGCAGAGGTTGACGAGTGCTCTAGTGTTAGCATTGCCTCAGGAAGGTATTGATTATGATGTCTACATAAATGCTTCCCACCAGGGGATTGGAGTAGTGTTGATGCAGTCAGGTAGGGTGATTGCCTATGCTTCTAGGCAATTAAAGGATCATGAGTTAAGGTACCATACGCATGACTTGGAGTTAGCGGCTATAGTGTTTGCTTTGAAGATTTGGAGACACTATCTGTATGGTGTCAGATGATGTATTTATTCTGATCACAAGAGTCTAAAGTATTTCTTCACCCAACGAGAGTTAAATATGAGGCAAAAGAGATGGTTAGAGCTGGTGAAAGATTATGATTGTGAGATCAGATATCACCCAAGGAGAGCTAATGTGGTAGCAGATACTTTGAGTAGGAGGGTAGCCTTGTCTATGGTTACAGCTCAGAGAGAGTTACAACATGAGATCGCTAGAGACGAGATTGAGATTTTGACAGTCGATTTTTCCAGACTTTAGTTGGTTTCGACTTTGTATGATGACATCAGAGAGTCTCAAATGGCTAATTTATGGGTTCAGAGTATGGTTCAGAGGACTGTAGAGGGTACAGTTTTAGATTATGAAGTCAAAGATCGTTTTGTCAGAGGCTCATGATATGGTATATTTAGCTCATCCAGGTAGTACCAAGATGTACCAGGATCTTAAGAGATCGTTTTGGTGGTCTGGTATGAGGAGAAACATAGCAGAGTATGTAGCCAAGTGTTTGACTTATCAGCAGGTCAAGGTAGAGCATCAGAGACCGTCTGGTTTGTTACAACCTTTGAGGATTCTCGAGTGGAAATAGGAGAGTATCTCGATGGATTTTATATCAGAACTCCCTAGAGTGCAGAGAGGTTATAACAGTATTTGGGTTATTGTTGACCGATTGAGTAAGTCTGCACACTTCTCACCGATCAGAGATGGTATGAGTACAGATCAGTTGAGTCGTCTGTATATCAGAGAGATAGTCAGACTTCATAGAGTTCCCAGAGATATAGTGTCAGACAGAGATTTAAGATTTTTGTCAGCCTTTTAGGGCAGTTTATAGAGAGCTTTGGGAACAAGACTTTACTTCAGTTCAGCTTATCATCCTTAGATAGATGGATAGACTGAGAGAGTCAATCAGATCTTAGAGGACATGTTGAGAGCTTGTTATAGAGATTTTCAGACAAGTTGGGTTGAGATATTGCCATTGATGAAGTTTACCTATAATAATAGCTATCAGTTCATTATTCAGATGACGCCTTTCGAGGCCTTGTATGGTAGAAAATGTCAATCGCCATTGTATTGGGATGAGATGGATGAGAGAGATTCATTAAAGTCAGCAGTAGGTCCGGAGATGACTTAGATAATGATTGAGCAGATCAGACAGAGGATTGAACAGGCCCAAGATCGTTAGAAGAGTTATACGGATCTGAGACGTAGCGAGGTAGAGTTTGAGATTAGAGATCACGTTTTCCTAAGAGTTGCTCCCTACAGGCGAGTTTTAAGATTTGGTAAGAAAGGTAAGTTGGCTTCGAGGTTTATTGGTCCATATCAAATTCTGGAGAGAGTTGGCAGAGTTGCCTACAGGTTAGCCTTACCAGCGAGTATGGACAGGATCCATAATGTGTTTCATGTATCTTAGTTAAGGAAGTATGTGGGAGACCCTTCACATATGCTTTAGATTGAGGATCTTGAGTTGACAAATGATCTGAGTTATCAGGAGACACCTGTTCAGATTCTGGATTATAAAGTGAAGTCCCTCAGAAATAGAGAGATCTTGTTGGTTAAGGTTTTATAGAGGAGTCAGAGAGTTGAGGAAGCCACCTGGGAGATTGAGTCTGAGATGAGAGATAGGTTCCCAGATTTGTTTAGGTAATTCTGGGGACAGAATTTTTATTATAGAGGGAGATTGTAATAGCCCAGAGGTAGAATCATCATTTTAGACTCCGAGAATAAGGGTAAAAGAGAGATTTCCAATTAGGAAATGGTTTCGAGAGGGTTCCAAGGGTAGAAAAGTCATTTAGAAGCTTTTTGTGGCTTATACATGGGTATTCTGGGAAGAATATTCCATGTATGGTGCGAGAAGAGAGAGATTTGAGATTTTGAGAGGTACACGCCCGTGGTCCAAGGCACACGCCCGTGTGCCAGAAGAGAGATGAGATATATAAGTCTTTTTCTCGTATTTTCCCGTAGTTTTCCTTCAGCTTTCTTTCTCTTCTCCTTTTTCCAGTAAACCCTAGAGCAGAACCTGTCTAGTCAATTGTCATTGTTCCGGTTAGAGATCCAGGACCAGCTAGAGAGAGAGATCCAGACGCCATGGCAAGAGGTAAGTATTTCTTTACCTCTTCACTTAGGTTTCCGGCATGCTTTTCTGGTTTTCCAGCTTTCTGGACGTTTGTTGCATGTTGTGGATATTTTCTAGCATGTTTTGATGATGAAATGATGAAATGTATGATGATTGTTGAGCTTAATATGCAATGTATGTTGTGTATATTGCTGGGTATGCTTTTGATGAGAAATGTATGAGATTTGTTGAACTAAATGAGAAATGTATGAGTTGAGTATGTTTATGGGCATGAGTTTATGTTATTTTTATGTTTAATTGAAGATTGATTGAGTTTTGGATGTGTTTGAGTGGGATTTTCTCAGTTTCCAAATGCATCTACAGATTCTAGGTTGAGCGCACGACCATGTACCTAAGGGACATACCCGTGTGGCCTCAAATCTACATGAGACACGGCCTTGCATGTTACCCATGTGCGTATGAAAATCCACACACACGCCCGTGTGTCTAATCCCAAATACGCATGCCCGTGTAGGCAAGACACGGGATGGTGCTGAGGTTGCTACATGCCCGTGTGCTCAGTCATGCACGCCCGTGTATATGCACCACACGTCCGTGTGGTCAGCCCATTTCATGAATGTTGAGAAATTTTTCAAAATATTACACGCCCATCAGCACGAGAAGCACACGGTCCCGTGTGCCTTGACACACGCCCGTGCACATTAACACATATGCCCGTGTGGCTTAAGAAAGGCAGAAAAGAGAATTTTAAGTAAAGATAAACTACCCTAAGCTTTCCTAAGCGAAATCTAAGCATGCGAAACATAAGAATAACAAGAGATAACACAATATCATGCATGATTATTGAGCATTGAGCATGACATGCCACATATGAGACTTTTTCAGAAAAAAAAAGGGTCTACAAATCCAAAAGATGTTTTAAAAAGCATATATATACGATGTTCTGGACATCGTTAGGGGTGGATACGAGGGGGCACCTCTGAGTTCTCACGCCCGCTAGAGAGGAAAACCATGGTTCGCTAGAGAGAACATGGTCGTGCACGAGTAGTTTTCTTATAGGTTTGAGCTCACGAGGCCAATGTGTCGAATCCCTGTGTTCATCAGACTGGCCAGCATAGCAAAGCTATTTTCAGATACAGTACTTTTGATACTGTTTTTAGATATACTATATGTATATATATGAGGATCTTCAGATCAGAGGTTTTTATCAGAAAGAGTTTTCAGAAAAGATGAGTTTTCAGAAAATCAAGCCCGAAGGGCAAGTTTTACGAGAAATGAGATTTACATGACATCAGAGCATGCATACCATGTCATGTACAACATTCATAAGAAGCCAAGTACGAAGCATAAAACCGATGAGAACTCTGAAAACTTAATGATTAAAGAAAATAAAGAAATAAGAGATAAGAAAGAATGAGAAAATAGTAAGCAGAGAATCCGAGGTCTGATCTATGATCAACCTTTGCTTGATGACCTGTCTGTGTAAGAGATAGGAAATGCTTACTGAGTGATTTTGTCACTCACCCTTTTCCCTTTCTTTCTCTTTTGCAGGTCAGTGAGTTAGAGACTGAGATGTGGCGATGCAGCTGTGAGATTTTGGGGACATGGCTTGGCAGCTAGTTTTATATTTTTCGGCTCATGTACTCTGATTAATCGCATCTCATGTATTTGTGTTTGTGTGTATTATATTATTATGCACTGTATGATAACATGATTTATATATGAGTAGCCTAGGATTTTCAGAAAAATTATTGTGACTTATTTTATGGTCATATCTATATTTTTACGCTTCTGTATATAGAATTTCAAGTATTTTTGAGTAGCAGTTAATTTTCTTTTCCCTCATGGGGATCTCCGTCGCAGGCATATTTTCATTATTATTATTATATATTTATATATATATATATATATATATATATATATATATATATTCTTCTAGAAAACGTCTGATAGGCCAGAAGTCACTACAAGGTTTTAGTATCAGAGCGATACCTTGATTTTTTGAACATTGTTTTGAGATATTGAGAAAGTATTTGAGTTATATTTTAAAGAAAATACGTTTTAGATGCATTGTTTTATAAGAGATAGCATGAGCCAAGGCCAGCATATCCCGACAGCTGTTGCTCGCTTCTTCTCAGTGTAAGTATAGTATGTAAATATTGTTTGATTTGAATGTTTTATAAGAGATAGCATGAGCCAAGCATATTTTCATTATTATTATATATATTTATATATATATTTATACTTTACAACTGCGCACAGTAGGCCTGGGGCAGGGGTCACTACAATCAAGGTTTCAAGAGTTAAAACATTGTACGCCCGTGGATCATTAATGTACGCTTGTGCATAGGCAAAAATATGGAGCGTACATGTTCTCATACAGGATGTCGTGCATGACTCTGTATATGATTATGGAAAATAAAGGGACACGAAGTCACGCCCGTAAATGATGGTGTCACGCCCGTACATGTGCTGGCGCCAAGAAAAATTTAACTGTTGGGAAAACAGCTCGAGGCATTAAATGACAAGGTCACAGCCATGAAGATGTGTTCACGCCTGTACATATGAGCAAATTTTCATCTTTAGATGTTTCGATGGATCTATTTCTTCTCCAATGGATCCCTACCTTTTCCAGTAAGCTTTGAGCTATAAATTGCAGGCTCTTTGAAGTGGGAATGGTTAGAGAACAAGTGCACTCAATTAAACTCCAATTTTCTCTCAATCTCACACTTCATCATTCATTCTTCTCATTACAAATTTTTGAGGAAATTTTATTTGTGCAAAATTGTTTATTAGCCTTAGAGAGGCAATTTTATCTCCATATCTTACTTACAAATTCTTTGGTCGCAATCTCGTATAACTAATGTTAAGGGCGAAATCCCTTAGATCAAAACTATTATAACTTTGGGTTAAAGTTAGTGGAAGGAAAATCTTCAAGCAGGGTTGCCTTAAGTAGTGGACGTAGGAGGCGTGGAGAAGCTCCGAACCACTCTAAATCAGTTGAGCATTTCTTTTCCCTTACTCTCTTTTATTTATACTTGTTTAGTCTTATAATTAATTGTGCTTAATTGTATTTATATATTTGGATGTTTGAGTTGGTAGAATAGGAAAAAGTTTTAAACTTGAGAAAATTTTTTTAAATAACCTATTCACCCCCCATCTAGGTTATTTGTCATTTAGTATTTGGGGTTTAACAATGTCTTTTTCATTTTTCTTTGTCTAAAATTTATACACATTATACAGATTAAAAGCTTTAAACTTTTTTGCTATATAGTTTGGACTACACACAAGGGTTCTGATTTCAGCAATGAGATGCCTATCATTACCGATATCCAAATCATTCGCCTAAAATCAACATAAATAATTTAATTTTAATGTCTTATAATAAATACATGTAAACAATTATATATATCATTGACTTTAAGCTCTATTTACCTTTTCCTTGAACTATTAAAGATTTGCTATGTAAGCAGTTGACATTATACTAAGTTAGATGTTGTCGATGATAAAGTCTTTTGATAACTTCTACATGTTCTCTATAATTTATGAACATATAAATCAAATTTCATCCCATAGTGATATAGATATGTATATGGATATGTTCGTTGTTCAAGACTTACTCTCTACAACTCTGAACTACCTTTGAATCATAATTGAAAAAGACATAGTATTGTGCCTGTACCCTTATTTTTAATCCATCATGAAACCCTGAACACTACTAGATGGTTGTCCAATATTGAGGAATAAGACTGATTTTGACCCAGTTTTATTACCAGTATTTTTTTTGCTCTAGCTTGACTTTTTGTCATCTAGATATCAAGAGCAAAATGTCAAACACTCTACAACATGTACACTTCAACTATTAAACCCCTAGGAAGTGCTTTATTACGAATGTTTGATTTAAAAAATGCCTAATGACCTGAGGAATGACAAAATGTTTGATTATTTGCATTAAGGGACTATGAAGTTCATTTATTTGTGTTATTTACCTTTTGATTGGATGCATCCATTGGTAATGCACCGGCCCGGTAAACCTAGCTTCTATTACCAAATGAACAACCAAATGCACCATAATTGTGAAAAATATGTATGAAAATATTTTTTCCATCTTGCAAAGTGTCAACACAATCTTCCTTTCAAGTTACTTAAGATCATGAATCCGAAGAGACTTAGCACATAAAGCCTGAAAAAAGTTTGATAGTTAAATCAAAGTTGAACTAACTTTAACAGACAACATACCTCGTAATGCAAGTAGAAGAAGTTGTTGAATTAAAACATACTAGTCATATATTTTTAAACTAGATAATTTGTGTTATTTATAAACAAATTATGATATGTCTGAGGCATAGCCATCTGAAAATTTCACATTTTTCAACGCATCATAAAAAATTTTCTTCTTATGTGGTACCATAGTATAGCATGCTAAAGGCAAATATGTTCTTCTTGAATTCTGCTATTAAGGTCATAACTTCTTTTTGATATTCATCTCTTATAAGTCACAACGAGTATAAATATTATCTTTCAACGTTTTATCAATATTGAGAATTGTACTACTCGTATTGTCACAAACATTCTTTTCTATATGCATCAT
This sequence comes from Anacardium occidentale, assembly GCA_026122585.1. Lineage (NCBI taxonomy): Eukaryota > Viridiplantae > Streptophyta > Magnoliopsida > Sapindales > Anacardiaceae > Anacardium > Anacardium occidentale. The sequence goes on along the minus strand of JAJEJH010000529.1, from coordinate 173,208 downwards.
ATTAATGTTATGTCTTATTAAGTAGGATTGCCAATGAGGCAATTGGAAGAAAATAATTTTTTTTCCACGCTTTTGGTTTGACCTCGATAACTTCTTTATGTATCTTTTCATAGCTAAACTTGATATCTTTCAATTGATCTAATATAGCGAACCCAAATAGTGGAACTGGACTAGATCTTAATTTGGTTATTCTATCCAATAATTTTGCATCAAATCAAAAATTATGACCAATTTCAAAAAATGTCGATGCCCATAAAACAAAACTTTTTACCATTCTTCAATTTCTTGGATTATGTCTTTGTATTACAATAAGGATATGCGAAACAACTATGAGTGTTCCACCCAAATAGATTACCGTAAGCTAAAAAATCATTTATAGTCCACAAAATTGTTGCATGTAATTGAAAATTTTCTTTAGATGAAACATCAAAAGTTTCCACCCTTACCTCCCATAAGTCTTTCAGGTTCTCTATCAAAGGTTGTATGTAAACATTAATATCATTACCAAGCCTAAAAGGACCAAGAATTAACAATTAGAGTATGCATAATTGTTGTTTTATGCACAACCATGGACGTAAGTTATAGGGAAGTAAAATTACTGGCGATATGCTATAAGTACTTTGCATGGTGCCAATTGTCGCTCTCTAAACCCAATCTAATGTTATGAGGTTCTTGAGCAAATTCAGGATATCTCGAGTCAAAACTTTTCCATGCTTCTAATTCAACTAGATGTCTCATAATTCCATCCTTAGTATGGTGGTTGTTATGTCATGTCATCAACTGTAAAGTTTTTTTAGGACATGAATAATCTTTGAAGTTTAAGTTTTATAAGAAGATCCTATAACACCTTTGACAAAAATTTTTTTTCTTCACAAAATTTGAACTTTCAATGCCACTGTACGAATCAATCTTAGAAGTTCTACATTAAGACACCCTACAAATTAAGAATACTTTATCATAAGCTTTTTCTTTCTAAAATAGAATATAATCAATAGGAAAAATATCAACTTTAACATACTTAAGTCCTAAGGAATTAGTAATCGTTTTGGTTTTATAGAAAAAATTCGATAATGTCTCAACCTTTGGAAAAACATCTTTTAAAAGCTTAATTAAGGTATCAACTAATTCATTAGACCAACTATAACTATATTTTAAATTATTAAGAATTCTTCTTAGTAAAGTGGTTCTAAGACATTAATAATCTTCTTAGTAAACTTCCACACCCTGGACATAATTCTTTCTTGGTATCTTCTATTAATTTTCTACAATTTTTCCTTGTCTAGTAAAATGGTCCGTATTACATACATCCATATTTTTTCCAAATATCCCAAAAATATTATGTAACATTTATGTGATGTTATTATCTATAGTCATTTCTTGTTGTACTTGTACATCTAGACTAGACTCTTGTGGAACCATAAATTCACCATAACAAAACTAAGTAGTATACCTTACCATAAAACTATAAACCATTTTAGAAATTCTTCAGTAACTATATCAAAACTCATTTATCTCCTATGTTTGCGATTATCCATAACAACGTAGTGACAAATAAATAAATAGCTACAAAAATAAGTAATAAAAAAGTAGAATCAATCCTACCATGTAACATTAATTAGTTATATTAGTTATATTTCATTTTAAACGACTAATACCGTTTACCTTATGAAGTTGGCATTAAGATGTCATCTAATATTTGAATATCAACATCGAAAAAACATAATTAGGCTATGAAGAAGTTTTTTGCTTAATTGTTTTACAAAAATTAAAGGTACTATATGATATTTATCCCAACAATATATATATGACATCGTAAAAATAATATATATGTATATGCAAAAAAGATTTATAAAGGATGCTTTTGTCATAAAAAAAAGACGGTATAGTTGGGTAACTCCACTTATTCATACTACTGTTCCCTTTTGTTTTAAATCATATATGGTAACTTTATTATACTTATTTCGGAGTGGTTGTAAGGATTATTTTAGACTTTTCTATTAATATTATTGTTGTGTGGGGTAGGGAAAATTTTCAGTTGTATTTTGCATGTTTGGAGATAGTTTTAGAAAGATTGAACATAAATTCTAATACCATGATCAAAAGTAATAAATTTGACAAAGAAAATTTTCAACTCTTCTTAATTATACTGAATTTTATTCATCATCACAAATTTACAATTTCATTTCTTTATGCATGACGACAATTTGTTTACAATAGTAGGTAGCTAATCCATAGTCAAACAAATAATAGCTATCTTATAAGAATTTCTTTTCTCTTAGTTGTTGATCACAACAAGTATAATCTTTTAATTAATTAATATAAAGTCATGAGTTCTTAAAAAGGAATAAAAAATGCTAATAACTTTGAATTCAACCTTATTAACTTATATTTGAATCAAGTTTTATCTTATATGATTATGAAATCAATTGTTATTTAATAAACATCAAAATTGAATTTAATTATTCTGTAATCAGCAATGATATTCTGGTGGATTATTGGCCAAAGCAATCATCTATGGCCATAATCATTTATATATAATCATAGTAAAAAATATATTATTTAATATTACTAAATTTTGTAATTATAAATTTTCGTGTTCATCATACGATGCAAAGACTTGTAATGTATAAACAACAGTATTCTTACAAATCTTATGAACATTAATTAAACATTTTCCCAAATTGTATTTTTAAAAAATAACATCAAGGTTAATTAGTATTCTTACAAAATTATGTGAAAAATATTTTGAGTTTAAAGTTTGAACCCAAACACAACAATACTTAGACCAAAAATTTTATGAGACAAAATGAGACCTTAAATTCAAGAAAAATTAAACAAGCTTAAATTAATATGTAAGTTATCATGTTTCTCAAAAGACTAACAATGTAAAAAAATCATTCCCACCAATAGTAGCAGAAAAATCATTCCAAGCATGTAACAACCCCTGCCACAGGTCACTGTATACTATATAATAATAATTGTACTAATAATATACTTCTAGCAAGAGTCTCTATAGTAAAAACTACTGCTAAATAAAAATTTGCATGTATACTAATAAAAAGATAATTTACTATTAATTTACTATTAATAATATTAAAAAGAAACGAATTATGCATTTATAATCCTCGGGTTTCTCATGCATAAAATATGTTACTTATACAGTGTATACTAATAGTATAATACACACATATACATGATCAAAATTATACAAAAGCATGCGAGTTATAAACATGCTATCTGCTGTCAAGCCGTATCCCTAAAATCTAATAGCCTTGTCGTTCTTGCCCAGACTTCTATAATCACTAACCTGTAAAAATGAAACAAGAAAGGAGTGATAAAATCACTAAACAAATGTTTCCTATCTCTAACACAAGCAGGTCTCAAGCTCGATCTAACGTTGTGACTTGTCACGTTATTCTCTACTCTATTATTTTTTGTTTTTATATTTTTAAGATGTATTTGTTTTTTGTAATGTTCTTTGTCTTTATCCGTTCTATTTCTTATAAATGTTATACATGACATGAAATGTGTATGCTAATGTTATATGTATACTGAATAGTCATAAAACTTGCCTTTAGACATGATTTTCTAAAAACTCTGTTTGAAATAAAAGCTACGATCTAAAGATCCTGAATATATACATATAATATATGCTAAAAACTGAGTAAAAAAATACTGTATCTGAAAATAACAACCATGCTGGCCATACTGATGAATACAGTAATTTAGTACCCTGGTCGTGTGAGTTCAATCCTGTTGAAATCTATTGATGCACAACTAGCACTCTTTTTAACGAGCTTGGTTAATGACCATGTCTTCTCTAATGGACGCTGGTCTCTCTCTTTAATAGATTGCAAACTCATAGGTGTCCTCTTATATTCACCCCTAATTGAACATCACATATATATACTTTAAAAACATGTTATTGAATCCCTGGATCTGTTTCTTAAAAATCTGATATGGCATATCGTGCTCCATGTTGTTGATCATGCACAATATATTATTTTATCTTATTATTATTGAGTTTTATATAGTTAGAAATGGCTTAGAGTGGCTTAAGTCTTCTTTTAAGAATATTCTATGCTTTTCTTGTAGTGTACGGGCATGTATTACTCAATGTACGAGCATGTGTTACTTGGCACATGGGTGTATAGGAAGGCACACGGGGTCGTATGTTAGTCATGCTCTCGATTGTGGTAGCTTCTGGAATCTTTTCATAAGGATTTTATTAGCCATACGAGCATGTGGTATGAGACACACATGCATGTATTAAGGCACCAAGTCATGTCTCACACTTGTACAGGCGTGTAGCTACCATCCAACACTCCCGAGTCTTGCTTATATGGGCGTGTGAAATTAGGAACGAGTACACGGGTGTGTGTCTGGGTTTTTTAGATGTACACAAGTGTCATGCAAGATCGTTCTCATGTAAAAATGAGGCCACACGGGCATGTACATGGTCATGTGCTCAATTCTATTTCTGTATTAATGAGTCAGAAACCCAGAAATCCCAACTCTCTTTCATCCAAACACTTCCAAACTTTAATAAATCATCAATATAAACTCAAGGCTTTTACTAGCATGTATACATTCATCAAAATCTCATCTCAATTATGCCATATTTCATAAATAAAGCATGAAACACATGTATACAAAAAGATACACACAAAATCAAAAAATCAACCACTCAATCAACCATAAAATCATCATCTACATATTTTACAACTCAAGCAAGCATTAAGCAAGCAAGGAACCTTACCAAAAACTCAGTAAGAGAAGAAACATGCTATGAAATAAGGTGAAAGAGATAAGGAAACACTTACCTCTAGCCATGGAAGCTTACTCTTTCATTCTCTAAAAGTATTTAGATATCTAATATAAAGCTGAGTTGTTGGTTGATCTCTCTCAACTGCCCTAGGGTTCACTAAAACACGAGGAAGAAGAAGAAGAAAAAAATGGTAAAAGATGGAAACTGGACAAATTGAAAAATAAAACATATGTATACTTGAATAGAACAACACATGGTCATATGTCCTAAGAACACGGTCATTTGTCTCGTGGAAATATCTATTCCTCTTGCTCTTTACATTATGTATGGAATATCCTCCTAAGAATACCTATGTACAAGCCACATATAGCTTTTAAATGACTATTTTACCCCTAAACTCTCTCAAATCTATTTTTATCAAAAAATCTCACTTATACCCTTGATTTTAAAGTCTAAAGGGACAATTTTACCCTTGGACTATTATAAAGCATATCAAAACACTTCAATAACACATGAAAACCAACCTTTTAATAAACTGGATTTCAATAATTTGCTAAACATAAAGACTAAACACTTTATAAATTAACAAAAATCTAACCATTTTTCATTAAGAAAATGTAGAGATTTAGGCGAACTTACTAGTTTTAGTGAAAATGATACTCATAGATGATAAAGGCAACAAGATTTAAGCACTAGATGAAGAAAAAATGGGTAAAATCTATGAAGAAAATATGACTCTTGTATGTAAACAATGGCACTAGAGAAAACTGGAGAAAGAAAGAAGGGCCACGAGAGAAAAATGAAAGGAAAAGAAAGTGCATGCTACATGTTAAAGTTGAGACTTACATCGACATTTTTAGGTAAGTTTTACTGGCATTTTTTAAACATTGGTAAAACCTGACCTAACGCAGTGTAATTAGTGACATTTATAATAAGGGATAATAGCGGCGTTTTCATAAACACCGTTAATTTCCATATATGTTGTAGTGTTTCCTTCTTTTACGTTTAAAATCGTTGATTAAGAATTGTAAAAGTTTAGTTTTTTTTTTTTAAATTAAATGGTTAATCCTACCTTCACTTTTAGTTGTTGTTGTATGTAAACAAATGTATACTATTTGAGTTTAATAAGAAATACAATGGTATTATTAAGTGATTTCTTTCTCTCATTCTTGATTTTTCTTTTTGCTTGATTTGATTTTGTTCCTCTTTAGATTAAGATCCTAGAGGAATCTTTTATGGTATCAAAGCTTGTTAACACATATCAATGGCCAATTTTATAAATACAAAGTGCTCAAGAACCTTGCTAACGTATGAAGAGACTAACTTGCTAGGTTCATTTGAATGCTTTAATTTCTTTCCTATTTCAATGCTTCAGTCTGTGAATCTAAAACTTATAGATGAAAACTGCCAATACTGGTGTACATAAGCCTTTTTTATAATAATAGCCTATAATCTAGAGGACCAACTAACAAGTTATAACCCTGCCCATTACTTTTTCTTTATGTAAAAGCTGACAATGGAGTTAATGATATTAAGGTTAGGAATAATCAGTGTTATACTTAGAAGATGTATGATAAAATTTTAGTTGGTTGGTTGGCGTCTTCCATTTCAAAAAACTTAGTTAGCTTAGTTTTAAGTTGTAGCATTGCAAGTGATATGTGGTATGCCTTAGAAAAACATTTTTTGACAAAGGATGAAAGGGAAATCTTAATGTAACAGAGTATTTACAAAGGATGAAAGATGTCTATAATATGATGGTGGCTAGTGGTCAATCTTTAACTGAAAAGGAGCTTATCAATTACATTTTAAATGGTCTAAGTGTAGAATTTAAGCATATAGTAATATTCATATTGGCTAAAATGGATGCTTTATAAAAAAAGTTAAGTTTAGCATACATAAGATTAATCTTGTAGAAATATGAGTAGAGATTAGAGAGAAAGGTCTAATCTTACAATTGCTTTTTGTGATGGAGTAGCTAATATGGTGGAAAGCCAAAATGGAAAGATTAAGATAGACTATTAGAATATTAAACTTGAAGTGATAGTAGGAAATAGTAGTATTGTCTATGTTGATGCTAGTCCATATCAACTAACTAGAAGTGAAAGTATAGGACATAAGCAACATAGTCCTTATCTTAATAAGTTTAGGACTGGTTTTTAAGATAGAGGTAGAGGTAGAATTTTTAATGAGCCTAGAGTCATTTGTTAACTTTATGGTAAATCAAGATATGTGGTTCAACAGTGTTATCATAGATTTAATAATACAATGTACTAGTAATTCTTTTAATCATAATTATCCATCAACTCCTCAAACATAACTAAACACCTTTCATAAAAATCAACACGTAATACAACCTATTACATCTCATCTTTACTTCAAATATAACATCATCAAACAAATTTAACATATAAGCTTCAAGATTTTGTACTTATAGCTAACTATCAGTTTTTAATAGTTCCATACATATCTACCTAAGGCACAATGTCATACACACCATATCCTTTCTAAAACATAACTCCACATTCACTTCAATTCTTTTCTACCTACCAAACATATCCAAAATGCCTTGCTTCATAAAATCAACCAATTCAACCATCACAGCATGATCAATTGTCCAGTGTGTAGATACCTAATATCAAATTCTCCCTTGTAACTATAAATAAGAGTACTCAGTTGGCTCCCAAGGCCAATCTAGCCACTATAATAAACTTAAAATAGTACATAGATTCAGAAGCAATTGATCATGTCACAACTAGGGTGGATAAATTGGCTATAAAAGAAGATTTTGTAGGAAAACAACTATAAGTAGATAGTAGTGAATGTCTAGTTATTTACCGTACTAGTTGTTTTTTCTTTTTTGTCCTATCATTTCAATAGATACTTACATCTTAAAAAAAAATTTTGAATACCAAAAGTACCAAAAATATACTTAGTATCTCTAGATTTACTAAAGATAATAATATCATTGTTAAATTCTTAAGTAATTGTTGTCTTGTCAAGGATAAAGACACTTATGTTGTCAAAGGGAACTCTTATAGATGGAATATATAAGCTTCAAACCTCTTTTCTTGGTTCATAAAATTTTACACACCAATCCAATCAATGTCATACATTGTATATCTTTAAAATGTATTGCTCTACTTATAATTTGAGTAGTCAAATGTCTAATTATACCTCTTATGAGTCTGTTGAAGTATTAAATAGTTGTAATACTCTAACTATTAATAAAGTACGATTTTCAATATGGCATAAAAGAGTTAATAACCTTAGTGTCAAAACTATGAAATTGTTTTTCAATAAACTAAAATACAATGTTGATTTCATTAAGTTATCATTCTACATGGATTGTCAACATAGGAAACAAAAACAACATCACTTTACTTGTCTAATCTAGAGCAACACAACTATTAGAATTGTTTCATAATGACTTATAGGTTTTATCATTTGTGATATCCAAAGTTGGCTTTAAGTATTAAGTCCATTTTCTTGCTGACTATACTAAATTTACTTGGATATTTCCTCTAGGGTCCAAATATGAAGTTTTAATAATGTTCCAAACCTTTCATAAGCTAGTTGAGAACCAGTTTGATAGGAAAATCAAAACACTACAAACAAACCAGGGGGTGGATATAGATCACTTTCTTTATCCAAATAATCATGGAATTATTTTTAGACATCCATGACTTCACACACATTAACAAAATGGTAAAGCTAAGCATAAACATCGACATATAACTTCAGATTATTGGTGAAAGGTCTTTCAAACTTTAGTTTTTCTTGATTAATAGATTGTCATCTTTTGTTACAAATAATATTTCACCTTTCCAATTGTTATTTCATAAAAAAACCAAAACATCAAGCTCTTAGGATATTTGGGTGTGCTTTTTATGTAACATCCCATGGTTAGTTTGGTCTTTTAAGCTTTCTAATCTGGGGTTAGAATGAGAATTTTGACAATTCTAGGGTTGTGAGAAAGTTTTGGGGTGAAATGAGAGTTTTTCTAGAGTTTGGTGGCTTGTGCATGGATCCGTTTGGGAGGATTTGCATGCGAGCGCGGGAAAATGGCATTTTTATAAAATTTTCCTGCCATGTACGCCCGTACATGAGATAAGTTTCAGCCGCCTTGGTTTTAAGTCGCGTTTATCCGTTTCCAAAAGCATTTTCACCCAAAGTTTTCCTTTCAATTTCAGAGAACCTCAACCCTAGGAAGGAAGAGCAGCTTCCAGGACCTTCCAATCAAGCTTGAGCTAGAGATCTTTTTGAGAGAGAAATATGTCTAAAGGTAGGTGCTTCTTACCTCTTTCCCTTGAGTTTTTTGTTATGTTTGATTCATGCTTGATGCGTGTGAGTTGATTCCAGCATGCTTGTGATGTTCTCTTTGTGTGATGATGATGATTTGAGATGAATATGATGATGATTGATGCATATGTTTATGCTTATCTGTGAGAATATATGTTTATATATGTTTATGTCATGGGTTGGATGATGTGCTTATGATTTGAAGTTATGGAAAGGGCAAATATGCTTATATGAAGTGTTTTGCATGCAGGAAATGTTTTATTTGAGTTTGGCATGAGATTTGGTCGGAATCGAGTTGATTCCTGATGATTATGGAAGTGCAGAGTAGGATGTACTCCCGTACACCCGCAGTGTACGCCCGTACGTAATGCCTTTTCTTCAGGATGTACAGTCATACATGGCTCATGTATGCCCGTATATCAAGAGAAAATGAGAATTTTTCCAAAAATCACAGAATCACGCACGACCCCATGCACGACTTGCTTACGGTCCCGTGCACATTCATGCACGCCTGTACACATGATACGTACGCCCGTACATCAAGCATAAAAGAGAAAAATAAGCTTTAAATGAAAAATGTGCACAGTAAACCCTATCCAATTGATAGATAACAGTAAAATGAGCTTAAATAAGGATACATGATGCATCATATGCATATGCATAGCATGGCATGCCATACAGTGTTTTCAGAAATGGATCCGAGGATCCAAATTCATGTTTTCAGTTGAAAAACATAGTTTTCAGAGGTGAATACGAGGGGGCACTTGTGAGTTTCAGCACCCGTGACACTAGGAGTTATATACTCATTACTAGCCCTATGTATTGGCATGTGCTGGGTTGCTCAGCTAGCAGTTTAGGTTTCCTGATCCTAGGATCAGATGC
>JAJEJH010000529.1:0-162986 GCA_026122585.1 Anacardium occidentale | reverse complement strand
TTGATAGATAACAGTAAAATGAGCTCAAATAAGGATACATGATGCATCATATGCATATGCATAGCATGGCATGCCATACAGTGTTTTCAGAAACAGATCCAAGGATCTGAATTCATGTTTTCAGAGGTGAATATGAGGGGGCACTTGTGAGTTTCAGCACCCGTGACACCAGGAGTTATATACTCATTACTAGCCCTATGTATTGGCATGTTCCGGGTTGCTCAGCTAGCAGCTTAGGTTTCCTGATCCCAGGATCAGATGCAGTATAGCGCGAGACACTCAGTTCAGATCAGTTTCCAGGCCCAGGCCTGATGGCATCACGTGGGCCATACAGTTCGTGGCACGTGTTTACAGAGGAAACTCACATGGCTAAGGTGTCGAATCCCTGTATTCATCAGTCTGCGCAGCACAGTTTTCAGCATAACATATACCCCAGGGTACTCAGTTTTCAGTACAGCTTTCAGATAAAGCTTTATATGATTTTTCAGATATGGGATCCCAGGATCCAACAACAGTTTTCATGAACAGTTTTCAGAAAACTATTTTCAGTTTGCAGACCCAGGCCTAGTTATGATTTCAGCATGTTATCATATCATGTCATGATTTACGACACAGTTGCATATCATTCAAAGAATGATAAGACAGTAAAAAACTGTAAATGAATAGAATATGAAACGTGTAAAAGACACGAACAGCAGAATATCAGAACATGCAAAGCCACGTAATGATTCGTGAACTTCAGGAAACAGTAACAGAACAGTATTGTGTATCAATCAGAGTTGTGTGTCAAGTTTGGCCTTTTGGATTACTCTTCACTCTAGGTTGTTTACGTATACGCATATACATATTTTACGATCCGGTATGAGGTAATATCCGATCTATAGAAGATGAGAATGCCAGAGTATGATGTCAGTTGAGCCTGTTCTGTTTGAGTTGAGGTGGCAATCCATCGAGAAGGATTGGGTTAGGGTAAGAGGATATGAAGTGCTTATTGGGTGATTTTATTACTCACTCTCTACTTTCCTTTCTCTTGCAGGTGAGTTGTTGGGAGCTGGGAGGAGGAGTTGACTGCCGTTTGGGATCCAGTTTATTTCAGTTTTATTTGTATGCACTTGTATATGTTTTCTGCGAATATTTTCATATAATACAATTTTAATTGGGCATGTACATATGTATGTATACATTTTCACTACAGATTCTTCCGTTGTGATATGTCAGTTCAGTTAAGCATTTCGGTTGGGTATTATTGACCATATTTTTCTTATTTATTTATTATTATTTTATTTAAAGCAGTGAACAGTAATACCTAACTGGGGTGTCTTACATTTTATCCCTACCTTAAACTATACAATGCTTATAAATTCAACTTTCATAGTCAAAAGTGTGTTTCTGGGTTACAATCTAATCTATAAAGGCTAAAAGTTTCTAAGTAAGATTGGTACAATATATGTTTCAGCCTCAATTAACTTTGATGAGACTGACTTTCATTTTTAATTTGATCTTAATTTCATACATTTAAACACTACTCTTAATCATATAGTCATATTTGATTACATTTTTGGCTTGTTTTCTACTTAACTATCATCACCAAACACTTCCTTAAGTTTTGTCACCTTAAGAGTATCTTTAGCTAACACTGATTGTTTTGTCTAATCGTAGCAACTCTCTCAACCTTCTATTCTAGTCCACACCATTGGATTCTCTTCTTCACAAGTATGCCATACTTTATCTTAAAGATTTTCCCTTAGCTCATCTAAACCAACCTTTTACTAAGTAGATTTCAATTCTACTTAAAACCTAAACACACTTTATATTGTTTCATCTATAGACTCTCACTGTATTGTTCTTGTAGAAGTTGTGCTTTTTGCTACCTCTAATCTAATGGTTGAAAAGTCGTTTAATTGCCATCCTATGGTGACTATAGCTAAATCAGGGCATCTTCTATGACCAAGATGTTTTCACTTCCGACTGAATCCATACCTAAAGAGCCTATCAATATCATAGAAGTAATTGATAATCCATTATGGTATAAAGCCATGAAATTAGAATTTGAAGAATAAAAATTGACACATAGGAGTCAATAACACCTAAAAAAGATCAACATATTGTAGGTCATTAATGGGCCTATAAAACTAAATTGAATACAAATGGGTCAATACAGAGACTTAAGGCTAAACTGATTGCTAAAGATTTTCAACAAAACTTGGGGTTGATTACTTAGATACTTTTAGTCCTATTGTCAAGTCAATCACAATTAGGTCATTTTAGCCTTGGTTGTTTCTTATAGTAGGCAAATTCATCAAATCAATATTAATAATGTTTTTTCTTAATCCAAAGTTACATAAAAAGTTATATATGAGTTAGCCACAAGGTTTTATTGATAATGATAAACTCCACTCTATGTGTAAATGGAAAAAGGCTTTATATGGCCTAAAATAGACACCAAGAGCCTAGTTTGAGAAATTTAAATATGCTCTAGTACAAAGGGGATATAGAGACTACTCTCTCTCTCTCTCTTTCTATATATATATATATATATATATATATTTTATATTATATTCATTTATTATTATTATACTTTTATATCTATTTTTTTTTTAAATCACTAAATATATAGATATATTTTTTATAATATATAATAGCATCATACATACATTTATTGAAAATATGCACTCCACGGAAGCTTAAAATAGGAACATAATAGTATGCTGAAAAATATTGTATAGCTTACTAAAAAACATTGTAATTTATTGATATTTAATAATATCTAAAACATACGTAGTATTGTACAAATATACTTGAAAATTTTACATCATAAACATGAAAACTATACAAAACATGTAAGCCATAAAACATGTTATCCGATCAAAACTGCATCCCATCCATAGCTTTCTCGTGTCCTAACTCAACAGCTAACTTAACTGACCTTTTAGGGAAAAAAAAACTTAGGGGAATAAATGATGAGTCACTTAGTATCTCGTAGCTCTACCCACAAGCAAGTTCCTATTATTATTTGCTTTTGTGACTTGTCATGATTTTTAACTGATTTTGCATTATATTCTTTTTCTTGCCTAATATTCTTTGCTTATCTTATTTTTTGCCTTATGATGTTTGCTTTGTTATTACTTATCATAATCTTTTTACTCTATGTCATTTTATAGTATGTATGACATGATATAAAGTATGCTAAAATCATGTTTATGATTAAAATCATATATTAGCCCTTAGGCTTGCTTTCTAAAAATATTTTTTCAAAATAACTATTGTGATCTGAATATTCTGATATAACTGATATCTAAAAATCGTTTTTTATATAAAACATATATAAATGTTATATTCGAAAACTGTTATACTGATTAGACTAATGAATATCAGGACTTGACACCTTGACCGTGTGAGCTGAACCATATTGATACATAATCAATAAGTTGAAATGTCTTACGATACTAATACTCAGTTAGTAAACTAAATATCTAATTTATATTAATATAAGAACAGTAAGCTAAAAATCTTATTCATACTAATATAAGATTAATAAGCCAAAAATATAAACCATAATAACGCATAATTAGTAAGCTGAAATTTGATCTTATAAGTACCCCCTCATATTCACCCCTAAAATGATGTTTAGAACATTAGCTTTCTATTTAAAAACTTATGCATATAGATCACTTGATCCTTATTTAAAACTTTGCTTTGACATGTCATATCATATAATGTTTATCATGCATAATATATTATTATATTATTTTGTTATTAGGTTCTATGTAAATTGAAATAGCTTTTAATTTTTTGTTTTGTATATTCTCACTACACAGTTGATATATATTCAAGTTCATACTTTTATGTAAGAATGGAAGTAATTTTATCAATCAAATTTTTGATGCTTTCAACTTGTATTTCAAGCCTTTGAAAGTACATTCCAACCCTCCATACTCAACAAAGAAGACCAAATATGCTTTTAAAAGTCATGATTCTAACCATGCACAACATTGCCAATACCTTTTAGATTAATGTGTATAACTTTTCCCAAAACCTTTGAATTATGCTCAGGATTTGCAACAGTACAAAACGACACATGAAAAAGTCAAATTTCATCAAATGGCTTTGTACAACGCTAACAAAAGAAACAAAAGTCAATTTAAGTAAGAATCAGGCTAAAAATAAGTAAGGCAAAAAAATGCCCCACTTGTATGCAGGGCCATATGCTATGGCATGGCGTTGTAGTGTCCAAATCCTATTTTTTCATGCAAGCGCTCATGCACACTTATGTGTCTATGCACCTACATGCCCTAATGCCCTCATACCTATCTACATGCACATTTGCATGTATGCGTTTGTGCCTGTACACCTCTATGCTATGACATGGAACCCTAGCTCCAAGTTTATGCCTTTAACTTAATTTTAAAGCCCTTTTCAAGGCGATTTGCATGCATTTGACCTCTAAAGCTTCCCTAATTGAAATTCATTGAATATTTTGAATTTTAAACACTTTTTAAACATAAAAAAAAAAAAAAAAATGAAAGTAGCTTTAATTCAAGGAAAAATATTCAAGATGCAAGATCAAGAGCTAAGTTGTCTAAGATTATGGAAAGTTTAGGTGAAGAAAAAAGGGCATGCCTTTAAGTTACTTCTTTTGTGTTTATATTTTTATTTTTGTAATGTAATTAGTATTAGGTGAAATTACTCTACCTTTAGCCTTTCATTTTATTTCTTATAACTTGTAATATGTTTTAAAGTAGACTATGGTTTAGTTAATTTAACAATAGTTTGTAAAGCCTGTATAAAAGCCACTTTTCTCGTTTTTGTAAGAGACTTGAATATTCCAATTGAAATCTCGAAAGTTTTGTACCTTTTCGTTTGAACTTAGAACTTATTGGTTCTTTCTTTCATCTTCTTCCATTATCCAATTCTTATTACAAGCGAAAATAAGTGGTAGAGATTCAAGTTGGTGGGTTTTGAAATAAGTTGGTGGAAGATTCCTTTAAACTTGACAATCAAGATTTCTTTAGGCTTGGATCAACCTTAAGTTGACGGATATTATCCTTTAAGCTTGAGTGCACTTCTTATAAATTATCAAGTAAGTTATTACAAGTTATCTTGTGAACTTACACTCCATTTCCCTACCTGTCTTGTGTTGAATGAGTGATGTTTGAAAATTAAACATTGGAGTACGAAGAGTTTAATAAAGTAGTGATTAATTAAAGTTAAGTTTGTTTGAGGTTGAGCTTGATTATTGCATGAAATATTGCTTAAATTGGCATGAAATTTGAGGGTAAACTTGCTAGAAGTTTTAAAAGATGTTTGAACCTAAACTAATGCTAATTTGTGAGGATTAGAGATTGTCAATTTAGATTATTTGGTATCAGAGCTCCAAGTTGAGTTTATGGTTGCATTATGGTGGAATTTTGTATTGAAGTATTGAGGAATTTGTGGTTAAACTTGACAAAAATTACTGCTGAATTTTTGCTTTCATATTGGCTGAAATTTTCATGTCTTGAATGAAGAAAATTTGTTTAGTACAAGTGGGAAAATTTGCTTGCACTTATAAAGTCATAAACTTCTCATTTGTGATGTTAAATGGTTGCCAAAACTTGAGTAAGAGGTTGAAGAAAAGACTACTTAGAAAAATGTTTGCCTTGGACATAAGATTCATGTCCAAAAGTTGAGGGAAAATGTGATAAAAGATTAAGGAGTAGTCAACATAGGCCTCGTACTTTTCTATAAAATTATGCTTGCAAAATCCACGCTTCCTTGACTTATTTACTAGACTTTCAATGCATCTAAACAAAACTTTATTTCCCTTACAATTTTCTTGCATAATCGCATCACCTAGCTAATTTTGAAAGAATTCATTCAACTTATGTTTGCCACTTAGCCATATTACTTAAAACTTTTCCATCCATTTATTGCCTTCAACTATCACTGTACATCTTCTTACACAAATACACCTACTTTTTCTTAATTTTAACTTACCCTTTTGACTAAGCAACTTCCCATTATCATTCGTTAACCACCACCATACTTGCTTAGACTAATTACCCTTATCCCACTTCTTTATTTCTTAAACACTATTCCATCATTTATACATTAATCCACCCCAGTCACAATTACTTTTATACCCTTACTATTCCTACTTAAGCCCAAAACCAACTTAAGCCTTAAACCAACTCAAGCCCAAATAATTGTGTAGTGACCCCCGCCCTAGGCCTACTGTGCGCAGCTATAAAATATATATATATGTATATATATATATATAATAATAATAAAACTATGCCTGTGACGGAGATCCCTACGAGGGAAAAGAATTTAAACTGCTACTTAAGATACTTTAAACAACTATGTACGGAAGCGTATAAATGAAAACTTTAATAAAATAAGTCACAAAGACTTTTCTGAAATCCCAGGCTGTTCATGTATAAATCCATACAGTGCATAATAATATAGTACACACAACAGAAATACATGAAATGCGATAAATAAAGCAAATGAGCCGAAAAGATAAAGCTAGCTGCCGAGCCATGTCCCCAAAACCTCACAGCTGATCGCCACATCTCAGTCCCCAAAACTCACTGACCTGCAAAAGAGAAAGGAAGAAGATGGGGTGAGTGACAAAATCACTCAGTAAGCATTTCCTAGCTCTTACACAGACAGGTCATCAAGCAAAGGCTGATCCTCGATCAGACCTCGGAATCTCAGCTTACTGTTTTCATTCTTATCTCTTATTTCTTTACTTTCTTTAATCATTAAGTTTTCAGAATTCTTAGGTATCTTTATGCTCTGTACTTTGCTTTTATCTCATATGTTCTCATGAATATGGTACATGACATGATATGCATGCTCTGATGTCATGTAAATCTCATTTTCTCATAAAACTTTGCCCCTCGGGCTGATTTTCTGAAAACGTGCTCTTTTCTGAAAACTCTTTCTCATAAAAATCTCTGATCCGAAGATCCTTATATATATATACATATAGTATCTCTGAAAACAGTATCAAAAGTACTGTATCTGGAAAACAACTCTGCTATGCTGGCCAGTCTGATGAATACAGGGATTCGACACCTTGGCCTCGTGAGCTCAAACCTATAAGAAACTACTCGTGCACGACCATATCCTCTCTAGTGGATCATGGTTTCCCTCTCTAGCGGGTGTGCGAACTCACAGGTGCCCCCTCGTATTCACCCCTAACTGATGTCCAGAACATCGTGTATATATATATACTATTTAAAATATCTCTTGGATCCGTAGATCCCTTTTCTGAAAATTTCTCATGTACGGCATGCCATGCTCAATGTCTCTCAATCATGCATGAAATGATGTTTTCTCATGTTATTCTCGTGTTTCGCATGCTTAGATTTCGCTTAGGGAAGCTTCGGGTTGCTTAATCTTTAATTTAAAATCTCATTTCTTTATTTCTTAAGCCACACGGGCGTGTGTACTAGCGTGCACGGGCGTGTGTCAAGGCACACGGGACCGTGAGCCTCTCGTGCTGATGGGCGTGCAACATTCTGGACAATTCCTCAAGAAATCAAGGAAAAGGCCGACCACACGGGCGTGTGGTGCGAGTACACGGGCGTGCATGGCTGGGCACACGGGCGTGTATCACACTGCACGGGCGTGTGTCTGCCTCAGCACCCTCCCGTGTCTTGCCTACACGGGCGTGCTCAAATGGGGATCTCACACACGGGCGTGTCCCCTCGGGCACACGGGCGTGTGTGTGGATTTTCATACGCACACGGGCAGGACGCAAGGTCGTGTTCATGCAGATGTGAGGCCACACGGGCGTGTCCCCTCGGGCGCACGGTCGTGTGCTCAACTCAGAATCTGCAGAATGCGTTTGGAAACCCAGAAATCCAACCCAAACACATCCAATACTCAATCATCTTTCAATTAAACGTAACCACAGCACATATACATGCTAATAAACATACTCAGCTCATGCATTTCTCATCTAACTCCACAAATCTCATGCATTTCTCATCCAAAGCATACCCAACAACATACACAACATACATTGCATATTCATCTCAAAATCATCATACATCTCATCATTTCATCATCATCTCATGCTAGAAAAACATGCTCAACACACAATAAGCATCCAGAAATTCAGAAAATCAGAAAAGCTTGCTGAAAACCTAAGTGAAGAGGTAAAGAAATACTTACCTCTTGCCATGGCGTCCGAATCTCTCTCCCTAGATGGTCCTGGATCTCTCACCGGAACAATGGCGGCTGGCTGGACAATCTCTGGTCTAGGGTTCGCTGGAAAAAGGAAGGAGAAAAGCTGAGGGAAAGCTGAAGGAGAAAGCTGCGGGAAAAAAGCTGGGGAATAAATCTTATATCTCATCTCTCTCCTGGCACACGGGCGTGTGCCCCTCAAATTCTCAAACTCTCTCTTTTTAACCCCTCAACTTAGCCTAAACGACAAACATACCCCTGGGCTATTACAAATTGTCTAACCCTAATTATCATACCCTAGCCTAAACACTTAGCCCAAGTGCAAAACCCTACTCGAAAAACTATTCCCAAGTTAAAAAACTATTCATAAAATTTGTCTTTATCCCTTCTTACTGTAGGAGTCCCTGCCATAAGTCATCATTGATTACTATTTATAATTATAATTATACTAATACTCAAGCTATAACAGGAATCTCTACAATAAAAAACTACTACTGAATTTAAAATTTTGCATGTATAAGCTTTAGACACATAATAATAATAGTATTGTACAAAAAATATTATACATACATTAAAAAACTACTAAATATCTTATTATCATAAACATATTATACATATAGTGCTTGTAAACTATATTTAATACAACATATGTATGAGTAAAAATTGTACAGAACATGTGAGCCACCCATATGCTAACTGCTTCGAAGCAATATCTCCAAAATCTTATAGCCTTCTTATCTCCACTCAACCCTAAAGAAATCATTGACCTGCAAAAGAGGAAACAAAGAAAGGTGAGTGATAAAATCAATTGGTAAGCATTTCTTATCTCTAACACAAGCAAGTTTCGAGCTTAGTCTCGTTTCGTGACTTGTCATGTTGTAACTGGTTTAATATTCTCTTTATTCTATTTTTCTATAACATTTTTTGTGTTTGTTGCATTCTTTGTCTTTATTTGGTATTTTAATATCATAAAATGCTATATATGACATGATATGAGTATACTGACGTCATGTCAATACTGAAAACTATAAAGATTTGCCCTTAGGCTTGTTTCTTTTAAAAATGCTTTCTTGAAATAATATTTATGATATGAAGATTCTGAAATATGCATATAGTATATACTAAAAAGCTACATATGAAAATACTGTATCTAAAAATAAAAAATATATTGGCTAAACTAATGAATACAATGATTTGACACTCTGACTATGTAAGGTGTGGGAACTCACAGATGTCCTATTATATTCACCTCTAACTGATGTTTGAAATATTATATATTTTATAATTTAAAATATGTTATTGGATCCTTAGATCCTTTTTTGAAAACACTAGCATAACATACCATGCTAAATGATATCATTCATGCATGATATTCTATTTTATTTGGTTATATTTGGTTTTATATGCTTAGAAGTGGCTTAGAAATGCTTATGTCATGTTCTATGCATTTTGGCCTAGGTGCATGGTTATGTACTATATACACACGAGCATGCAAGAAGGTGCACGGGATCATGCTAAAGTCATGCATCGGGTCATGTTAGTGTTTGTGAATTTCTTGTAAAACTTTGGCTTATCGCACGGATGTGTAGTGTAGGGCACATGGGAGTGCATGAAGTCACATAGACATGTCCTATACTTGCACTGGCATGTAATAGCGCACTAACACTCTCGTGTCCTGCTTACACATGTGTGCAAAATTAGAAATAAGCATATGGTCATGCTCTTGTTTACACAATCATGTATCCAAGTTTTCCAGGCATGCATAACTTTAATGCATGACCGTGTTATTACAAAAAAGAGGTTACATAGTCGTGCTCCTATGGGTACACTATCGTGCACTCAACTTAATTTTTGCAATATACGTCTAGAAACCCATAAATCCTAGCTATTTTCCAATCAAAACCTTCCCAAATCTCAATGAAAAACATTAACCAAAAAGTTAATGTCAACAAAACTCAAATGACAGAGAGTACATGCTATGGAACAAGATGAAAGAGGTAAGGAAACACATACCTAAGAAACATTTACCTCTAGCAATGATTATGGAATCTCTTTCTCTAATAGGTTCTAACTCTCTAATCTTATTAATATTTGTTAGGTGATCTCTCTCAATAGCTTTAGGGTTCATTGGAAAAATGAGAAGAAGAAGAAAAATTGATAAAATAAAAATCTGGCTTAAATGAAAAATAACTTAACTTATATGGTGGTGCGTGCATGATGCGCGGTTATGCACCTAAAGCGCACGATCATGTGTCAAGGAAATCTCATATGTTTTTTTTTTTTTTTTTTTTTTGCATCATACATGGGATATTCTCCCAAGAATACCCATATACATGGCACATATAACTTTTAAATAATTAATTTACCTTTGAACCCTTTCAACTTTATTTTCTATTATAAAATCTCATTCTTAACCCTGATTTCTAGCCTAAAAAGACCATACTACCCTTACATTATTACATCTCTCCCCCTAATTAAAATTTTATCCTTATAATTATTTGAAAAACTTTAAGTATCTCTCTTTCATCTTAAACTCAACCTCTTAGGTAGCCCCTTTGAGTCTCTAAATCCTTCATAAAACCTTAACTAATGGTATTGCTTTATTCTTGAGGGTCCTCATCTGAACTGATATCTTTTGATAATGCAAATCATCTGCTAACTCTAGATCTTGAATCTCCAATAAATGAGAAGAATCTTTCATAAATTTTCTTAGTTTAGATACATGAAATATATTATGAATTCTATCCATACCCGCTGATAAGGCCAACTTGTAACAACTCAACCCACTTCCTTCAAAATCTGATAAGTACCAATAAATCTCAAAGCTAACTTACATTTTTTGTCAAATCTTAGGACATGCCTATAAAGAGCTACTCTCAGAAACACGTGATCTCCAATCTCAAACTCACTTTTCTTGCATCTCTTATAACTCTTTTAACGACCCTTGTGTCAGTTTTATCCTCTGCCTAATAACTTTGATATGATAAATCATCATTTAAGTCATTTATGGTCCCATTATTGTCTTTGAAAAATCTCTTTCACCAATTTTATCCTAATGTAGAGGAGATTTGTACCTTTTACCATATTATAAAACTCGCTACTACGTATACTACTCTTAATATACTATAAAAATTTATGATTTTGAAGAAAACTTTTGATCGTATATATAGTAAGGGAGCTACTTTCAGATTCACGTGATCTCCAATCTCAAACTCACTCTTCCTACATCTTTAATATATATATAACTCTTTTAACGATCTTGTACTTGTTTTATCCTCTGTCTAATAACTTTGATCTGATCAATCATCATTTAATTCATTTCTGGTCTTATTATTGTCTTTGAATAATCTTTTTCACCAATTTGATCTCAATGTAGAGGAGATCTATACCTTTTACCATATTGCAAGACTCGCTACTACGTATACCACTTTTAGCATGCTATAGAAATTTATGATTTTGAAGAAAATTTTTGATCATATATATAGTAAAGGTCCCACACCAAAGTTTCTGAAACCTTGACATAATAAATTATTAATTCTTCACGGATACTAAAGTTCTAATATATATATATATATATAGTGGGCATTGAATACATATACACATATTATATATATATATATATATATATATATATATATATATATATATATATATAGATGTCATGAAACATGCACAAGTATAACTTTACATATGTGCAAGTAACTAACTTGCACTCGACAAAACCAGGATCCTTTCATCAATAGCTACCTCTTGCCCCATTCAGTGCCCAATCTGCTGACCTGAAAAGGGAATGAAACATAAAAGAGTGAGTGTGACATCCATTTCTGTCACACCTAGCGAGGACAAACTTGTCATTCTTGTTTAACCACCCTAAACGTGGTTAAGAGAAGCGTATAACTAATTTGTGGCTCATGATGAAGTTTATAGAGTCACCACCTAAGGGTTGTCTAGGAAAAGTATACATCGATGAAAACAAGTAATTTTGAATCCCTTATAGAAGACCCAAACATTCCCCACCACCTAATGGATAGGGCTCAAAGAGTTAGATACAACAATGGGAAGGTGTTAGACACCCATGTCGCCTAGTCCAAAGATCGACTTCTACTATTGTGATGTGTTCGTTAGGTACATTTCCGAGTTTAGTTTAGTCCTATTTTAATTATCATGCGATACAATATATACAAAAAATAAGCTATCCACATTATAAAGATAAAGATAAAACAAGAAAAAAATTAAAAAACAAAAAAAAACAAAAAAAAAAAAGCTAGAACAAAATAAAAAAATTACATCTCTTTGAGCTACACCCTTATACATTTGATCTATTACTAAACAAGTGTAAAAATAAATAAATCCTGTAGGCCATAATTGTTAGTTAATCCTATAATGATAAAAATAATATAATATAATATAACATAACGTGAACTAGAATAAAATAAACAAAAATAAAATTAAAATAATGTGTGATGATAAGACATATTAAAACATTATGCACGCTTACTATAATGTCAAGTAGCCAAAGAAATCACTAAGTATATTCCAGACTCTTACTTATTCAAGCAAACAAATATAACACAACATTTATAACTTCCAATATAAGGAGATATAATGCTATAATGTCTCAATTCCCAGTCCAACTGAAAGAATGCCTTCATTCACAATATATATATTATACATGTTCACGTATACTCAAGCACATAATTTATCGATATAATATACTAACATAATATATAAATATATACAAATGCATATATATAGTAATATTTATTTTTATATACTCAGAATACATAAATATTTATACAAGGTATAATACATAGACTACACACAGTTTGCATAATAAATATACAGTATTCATAATTTACCTATATTTAATACAGAGAAAAAAAAAATTATCAAAATATAGTACACACACATATATATAGAAATATATATATATACAATATATTAATACAAATACACAGAATATAAAATTTATTTTTATAGAAAATTTATTATACCTATCTATATACAGTTTACCAATACATTTATATAATATAATTTCCAAAATACTCGTTATATACATACAATATAATAAATAAATACATTACATTAAAATTCATACAAAAACACACATACCTAAGATATATAAAATACATGTTAACTGTATCACATAATTTTTTATGTTTCCCCTAACATCTTTTTCAATTTTCAAAAAACTATAAAATTTTTTTACTAAGTTATCATAGACTTCATATTGCATTGTAAACAATTTCAACCACTTAACATTGCCTACCAATCTTCCTACTTCTTCACTTAAATCAACATCAACAAGAATTTGTAAATGTAATGAGCGGCCAACGTAAATACCTCTATTTATAATAGCATCCAGAGTCTTTCTTTGTTGGTTATCCCGCACTTTAATCCCATATGCGTGAGCTTTGGTTTTTACTACAGTCATTTTTATCCTAGGCATGGTTGCTTCCCACAGATTTGATCAAATGTTGATAAAAAGAGTAGATTTTTGAAAGTTAGAGTTTGAAGATTGATTTTTGGGAAGAATGCAAGCAATTTTGAGTAAAACACTTGATGATTTGCTGGGGTTTTGGCCGAAAATCGGTCACAAGAGTGAGAGGTTTTGTAAGAAAATGTTAGGGATTCTGTTTGAAATGAAAAAAACTTGCGCGTTTAAATTTATAGTATCGCGTGTACGGGCATACATCATATGTGTACAACCGTGAGTTTTTAAACTTCACGCTATGAGTCACGATTATGAAACAAACGTGTACGGGCATAAAATTCCAATTTTTAAATCCTTATAGAAAGCATGCACGATCGTACATGTATACTGTATGGTCGTGACTGCGATAACATACAAAGGATAAAACAAACACATGGCTTTCACAGGAGAATTCAAAACAATGTACGCCTGTGACTGTATGATGCATAGTCGTACATGGCACCAAAAGTTCAAAACACATGCAAAAATTTTTAAAACTTAAATCAAAACACTCTAAGATACAAATATTAAATATTTTGACTTTTTTTGAGGCAAAGCAACATTTTAAATCATATGTCAATCAATTTCGAAAACAACTTTAAATTGATTAGACTTGAATTTAAGTTGGATACATTTTGCAATATTCATACATCAATTAACCATACAACACATGCAAATATTCAGATACATATTCATACCAATTCAAACACAATTATCTTTCATATAATTTAAACAAAAAGGAACTTACTTGGATTTACCATGCACCACACTTTTGTCACAAACCTTGCAAAGTCAATTTATAGTTTCATTTCCTTCTCTTGACTTCAAGGCACAACTGCACAAAAAAACTTAACCTTTCTTTGATACCCAAGTTGTTTTGGGTCCATCTTGGTTATATTGAGATGTCTCTTTAGAAATTCAAACATTCTTAATCCTAAAAGGTTTTCCATTTCTCATTATCTGAATCACTTTTCACCATGTAACACAAATTTTTTCTTTCGTTGTCCTCTTCGCTCTCATCATTTGAGTCATCGCTTTCACTCCAAGTGGCGGCTAGAGCTTTCCTCTTGAATTTCTTTTCTTTCCTTCTTTTTCTCAAGAGAGGACAATCTTGGCGAATATGTCCAGACTCTTTACATTTGCAGCATATAATTCCTTTGCTCTTCTTCTCTCTTGTTCCTTTAGAGTTTGATAAAAACTTACTGAATTTTTTAACAAGTGTGCTCATGTCTTCCTCATCCATTGAAGATTCTTCATCTGAACTTTTCTCAACTTTCAAGGCAATGTTTTTCTTTGTTTTGACTTTCTCCTCTTTTTTGGGCTTCCATTTCATCTCATAAGTCAAAAGACTTTTAATGAGTTCATCCATGCCCATTTTCCCTAAATCTTTTGATTCTTCAATTGTCATGACTTTCACACTTCATGACTCCAACAATGATCGAAGAATCTTCTTCACAAGCTCTATTGTTTCAAACTTTTTTTCAAGACCTCTTAGCTCATTTACAAGGTTTGAAAATCTCTTATACATCTCCGTAATATTTTCATCTTTTTTCATCTCAAAAAGTTCATATTCACAGCTCAATTCGATCTTGGACTCCTTTACTTGATTAGTTCCTTTAATAGTGGTTTGAAGGATTGTCCAAGTTTTGTGTGCTATTTCACAAGAAGAAACACGATTAAATTCCGTGGTGTCTAAAGCACAAAACAACATATTTAATGCCCTTGAATTTAAACTTATTAATTTTTCATCATTTTCATTAAATTCGCTTTCATCTTTGGGCAAATTCGTATTTGGATTTATGGAAACAAAATCACCCTTGTCAATAATTTTTCAAAGCCTATAATCAATGGATTGGAAAAAAAATTTCATACGAATTTTTCATTGACCATAATTTACACTACAAAATAAAAGTGGTCTAGTTGAACTACCCCCTTCTTCGAATGACGGTTTTTGAAAAGTGTTTATCATATAAGTTTCGAAAATGGATTTTAAACTCTGAAAATCGTTAGATTTTTTAAAACAAGAGCCCAAACTCTGATACCATCTACTTTTCCTAATTGTTTTTCCTTTTATAGCCTTCATGGTCATATATTCAATGTCAAATTCTAATAACAAAATAAGTTGCCTCGCTAATTTTCCTACTAATGATGGGGTTTGTAACAAATATCTAACTAGGTCTACGCTAGCACATATAATCACCTTATAAGCAAGGAAATAGTGTCTCAGTTTCTTGGTGGTCCAAACCATGCCTAGATAGGTTTTTTCAGTCATTGAATACTTTGTTTCTGCAGATAACAATCTTTTGCTAAAGTAGTAAATAACTCTTTCTACTCTCCCCTCATCTCTTTATGCCGACATAGCCTTTATCAACGTCTCTTCCACTATCAAGTATAGTAATAATGGTTATCCACATCTCGGTGGGACTAAGATAGATAGGTTTTTCAAGTACCCTTTTATTTTTTCAAATGCCTCTTGATATCAATATTCCTACTTCATTGGTTGGTTTTTCTTAAGTAACTTAAACATAGGTTCACACTTGTCAAATAACTTTGAGATAAACCGACTGATGTATTGCATTCACCCAACAAATCCTTTAGCCTCTTTTTCTGTCTTTAACAATGACATGTTCTTAAATGGCTTTAATTTTGTTTGGATTTATCTCTATCCCCTTCTAACTTACCATATGTCCTAACACTTTCCCTGGTGTTATCCCGAATACACACTTTTTAAGGTTTAATCGTAACCCGTACTTAATCATCCTCTAACAAAACTTTTCTAAATCACATAAATGATCCTCTTGTGTCTTTGAATTAATCACCATGTCATCCATATACACTTCCACCTCTTTATGAATCATGTTATGAAATAAGGTTATGACCATTCTTTGATATGTTACCCCTGTATTTGTAAGCCCAAAAGGCATCACTTTATAACAATAAGTCCCCTATTTTATGATAAAATATGACTTCAACTTATCTTCTTCTACCATCAAAATTTGGTTGTATCCAAACTATTCATCCATTGTTGACATAAGTCTATCCTCTTCAGGCTTGGTGATCGTTTTTCTTTTCTCTTCCCTTTTCTTCTCAGCTTTTTTCTCTTTCTCCCTCCCATAATTTAGGCCACTCCTCGTGACTTGGGTTACTTTCTCCTCTTCCTCAAAGCTTGCCTATACATCAATCAATTTTTCCTCATCTAAGCTCCCTCATATATCAACTACCTTTATTTGTCTTTATATTTCTTCTAACCCTACCATATATAAGCCAAGTAGAGGTAGTATCCCATGTTTAGGAAGAGGAATATGCCTCATGCTCGACTGCTTTTCTGGATAACTTATTTTACCAACATCAATAAAGTCTTAGACCTTATGTTTCAATCTGATGTAATTCTCAATGTTATGTCTAGGGGTTTGGTGGAAGTGACAATATGCATCTTTATTAAAATTTGCCGATAATGGGTTAGATGGTGGCCTTAGTGGTAGTAATTGTAATAACCCTTTTCTTGTCAATCTATTTAGTAATCGAGCTAAAGATATATTAAATTTTTAAATCTCTTATGTGTCATAACATTTACATCAATAGTTTTCTTTAGTCCACTATTACCAAGGTCATTATTGCTCTTTCTTGAATTGAATTTTTTGGAACTCCCTCATTTCTACATAGATAAAGCTTCCTCTATTTACACCCTGTTTCATATAACTGTTTGAACATAAGAATGGGGAAAAAAACAAATTTTCTCATAGTATACGGGTAATAATTTCCTCATGACTATCTTCACTTAATCCCATTTTGATGGTCTATTTGTTATCTTTGTTACTTTGCCTTTCCATCTCATAAGGAATTCAACAAAAGATTCATTAAGTATTTGTTTGGTTGTTTCAAGATCCTTTACTATAATATCAAAAGCAGTATTGTAAGAGTACTACTGTAAAAGCTTATCTACTAATTCATACTAATCACTCTGTTCAGCTTGTTTCGGATTAAAGTACCTAGTATTGGCCAACCTTTTCAAAGAGAGGGAAACGAGAGCCACTATTTGGTCTTTTGACAACTTCGTAGTTCTCATGATAGTAAGATATTGCCTTAAGTGAGCCTTTGGATCACTAGACCCATCAAACTTTGTCAAGTCTGGCATTTTCAACATATATGGTAATCTTTTATCCTCTATGAAATCTAGATCTTCCATGTCTAGCATAAAGAAAGATCCTCCTTGTTTTCTAACAGTCGCTTACAGTTGGTCAATCCTTCTAAAAATGTCCTGATCCCTGTTGGCTACTATAAGTCTCTCAAACGGCTATTTGAAGCTTTCATCTTTTCCTTTCTTGTGGCCTATATAATCTTCCAAGTCATATAATTCGTCTCTTAAATCATTATTGTCTCGGGCTTGGCCGTTTTCCACACTAGTTTCCCATGTGACTTTTTGTATCTCTTTTATCTTGGTCATCATTCTAGCCATTTTTTCCATTAAAGTGCCCACTTTGGCAACCAACTTTCCCTCCATTATTGTTTCAATTCTTTTGGTTATTTCTTTCATGAAAGCCTATTATGTCATGACTTTCGACTGTGATATTATGGCTTTACAATCACAGAATTCTTCTAGATCTCGCAAACTGTTCCCCTAAGTAACCAAATTCTCACTTTCAAATTCGAAAGATTGATTTGAAATTTCTTCGAAGTCTTTTTCCCTTACGGGTCCACTTCAATGATATATCTATTTTAGTTAAAAAAACAGAGACAGGTTAGTTATGAATACATGAAGGCAAGTGAATGATTGGCCATAAAATAAAGGTTAGCACGAAATGCATGTTATAAATGCTTAAGTAGGTAAAAACAGTTTTAGAACCTAAGGTTTTCTCCTCTCGACATTGACGACGACATCTTGTCCCAAGACTCGAGAAATAAACTAAGGGGATATAAGTGGAAAAGTCATTTTCGTCTAAAGCTTGCCACAAGGGACTTGCTTGTATAAAGTAATTTTCAATCAATTTTCTTGAACTTGAAAAGGAATTTTATTAACATATTTACTAACACAAGTTCAATCCCTTTTTCTTTTTCTATTGATAACATCATTTTGGTCTGTATGAAGAATCTCAAATCTCCATCTAACAAAATATCACTAGGAATTCTATAAAACTTGACAATCTCTTTGACATATAGATAGCCCAAGTGATTGGTACTCATACCTTCTCTAATAAGTAAGAAGTTAGCAGACTTACTCAATCTGTCAACAATCATTCAGATGTTATTATACCAATACTGAACGCTAAGAAATCCTGATGTGAAATCCATAGAAATGCTCTCTCATTTTCACTTACAAATCCTCAAAAACTGTGACAAACCAGAAGGTCTCTAATGTTTTGCCTTGGTTTACTAATAAGTCAAACATCTAGCTACAAATTCTACAATATCTTTCTTCATATTAGACCAACTTTCTTGACATCCTAATATATTTTAGCGTTACTTGGATGTGCTAAATAAGCTATACTATGAGCCTCTACTAAAATTCTTTGTCTCAACTCTATATCCTCTGGTATACAAACTCTATCTTTAAACCTCAGAATCTCAGCTTTGATCTCAAAGCTTGGTACTTTACACTCTAAGACCCTCTGAACCATCTTTGAAACTTATATATCTATTATCTAACCAACCTTAATGTCATTAAGTAATGTGGACACTATCTGAAGTCTAAAGAACCCAACTGTCACTACTTCAATCTCCTCCTTGGCAATTTCATACTGTAACTCTCATATCGAAATCATGGATAGAGTCACTCTCTGGCTCAAACCATCAACTACTATATTAGCTCTACCTAGATAGTACTTGATCTCATAGTCATAGTCATTCACTAACTTTAGTCATCTCCTCCGTCTCATATTTAACTCTCTCTAAATAAAGAATACTTGAGACTCTAATGATCAAAATATATATAGTATCGCACACCATACAAATAATGTCTCTAGATCTTTAAGGTAAAAACTATTGCAGTTAATTTCAAGTCATAGATAAGGTATCTTAATTCGTAATTTTTTATTTGCTTAGAGGCATAGACAATTACCGTATAATACTACATCAACACTGTTTCAATCCCCTAGTGGGAAGCATATGTGTAAATATCATAATCAACTCTCTCTTGAGGCAATGCCAATATTATAGCACTAATCAATCTTTCCATTAACTCATAAACTGAGTCTCACACTCTTCAGTCCAAACAAATAGTGTCTCTTTCTGAGTCAAAATAGTCAAAGGTATTGCTATACTCAAGAACCCTTCAATAAACCTTTTGTAATAACCAGTTAACCCGAGAAAACACCTTACCTCCTTAGTTATCCTTGGCCTTGGCCAACTTAGAATAACGTCTACTTCATTCAAATCCACATAAATGTAAGCTATTGAAACAATATACCTAAGGAAAATAACACTATCCAACTAGACCTTATGCTTGGTGAACTTATCATAAAGCTACATATCTCTCAACCTTTGAAAGACATATCTTAAATGCTCTTGATGCTCTCCTACACTCCTTAAGTAGACTAAGATATTAATGATAACTATAACAACAAATCTATCTAGACAGTCTTGAAAAACTTGATTCATCAGATCCGTAAATACTACAAAGTATTTTTCAACCCAAAAGGTATCACCATAAACTCATAGTGATCATACTTCATCTTAAAGGCAATTTTAAGTACATCTCTATCTACTATTCTTATATTATTCAATTTAATCCTAAATTTTGCATGCCTCTTATGAAGGATGCTTAATAAACCCAATTGCTTGTAGTATATGCATAAACATCTATGCATGCATATTACTGAATCATCGCCTAACCACCAAAATTTTGACAAAAAATAGAATACCAAATCAAACACAGATAGAAAACTTAACCATTCAATGAGTCTGAAAAATCATAATAATATCTCTAACAAGACAACTTGAGGGGAAAAAAAGAAAGAAGAGAAATTATTTAATTAGAAATTATGGGAGATTTCATTTCAATTGTGTTATAATACATACTTCTAAAAGTTGCCGCCTTCAACAACAGAGAAGCCTCGCATGCCTTGAAGAACTTTTTATATCTTGTTTTATTGTATTTCTCTGTTTTCTTTTTTTTTTCTTATGCTAATATCTAGCTATTGGCTACATGATATCAGTAACATTAAGTTCATTTAGAAGGGCCATTATCTAGCTTCTTTTTCTTTTTTACTTTATTTTCTTGAATTATCGAATCTCATAGTCAACAAGATTTAAAAGAAAAGAAAAAAGAAAAAAACAGTGTATATATGAAAGTAACATCTCTATATTATCAAAATGTGAAAATTATCTGGAATCTAATCTAAAATGGTAATCAAAATGATAAAAAATGCCAACAAAAAACAGATTTTGATATTACATACCAAGGCAAGAGGCTTAGGACTAGTGAACTCTTGTCGAACTATGAAGAATACAAAACTGTCTTCAATTAAATGCCTCAAACACATGTAGCCCCACCTCATCTACCAAATGTTTAAGTTTTATCATGGTTGAATCCAAAATGCCCAACAAGACATTTAGCTTCCACTGGCAATTGGGATTGTTGTAGGTTTTGCATCCTCAACCTTTTTATGGTCCTTGTTTAGCATTTGAAAAACTAATTAACAAATCATAAAGCAGTATAATCATTAACGTAGCCATTCTATCAGGGTTACTAACAATCTCAAGAGAGAACTTTGACCTTGTTATTGATCAAGTTGTGCTTGATCAAATACCTTAGCTGCTAAGATATGGCTCAAGATAGTTGTGGAATGGGACATAATTTTGAATAGGTTCTCACCCATATAGATAGTATGCAGTCTATATATTTTGGCTCATACTATATGTACAGTTTTCCATGCATATATATAGTTTTCATGTAAATATTGTGTACAATATACTTTATGAAATAATAATAATAATAATTATTATTATTATTATTTCATAAAGTATATTGTACACAATATTTACATGAAAACTATATAATAGTATCATATACTCCATAATTAATGGTATCATAGCATATTTGAGCCATCTTTTCAAAATTGTATTTTTAAAGTGTATTATTTTTTAAATTACATGAACATAGAGTCAGTATATCCTAGTAACCAATGCTTGTAGTACCTCTTAATGTAAGTATAATATTATGTGATTTAATATAATTATGAGACTCTTAACTCCCATTGTTTTTATAATCTACTAGATATGAGGACACACCTACCTAGATTTGTAGAGGATAAGGGCATCTGTGAGACTAGCGAGTGATAGAAGAGGACCCCAACACTCTCGAGTGTCTTTGAGAGCAAATGATGTAAGAGAGATGAGCCGATTAGAGGTAAGCCAGTGAGGGTGGATACTCAAAACTAGTGTGAGATAGTTTATAGAGGCAAAAAATAGGTCAACATTTGAGGTAAAGTTCTAAGATAAGGTTTGGGAATGCCAAAGATCTAGAGAGATTGTATCTAGTCTATAGTGTGCTAGGGTTACATCAACCTCCTGAATTTAGTGAGTCCAAAGATCTAGTAGTTACAAAGAAATGGATAAAAGTTGTTAAGAATGTTATGGACCTTTTCAGGATAATAGACAATGATATATATTCAAGCTCATTCTCATATATAAGATCAAATGGAGACATAGCCCGATTATTGACACATTTAGGAAACAATGAACGAGAATGTTTTCCCAACTAATACAACTTATAATTTATTAAAGACAATGAAGAAAGACTTGGAACCATCTTTTGTAACTTTGATAAACTGGGATGACGAAGATGACTATGAAGGAGTGTAAGAGTATCACCAACGATGCAAGTTATGAAAGTTGGAGACATATTAAGGTGATATAACCCTTGTGACTCACACCCTGTGCCACTCATCTATCTTGTCTGTTGATCATGTACATAAACAGAGTCATGAACCAAAATTATAGAACAATTTAAAGATTAGGTAAGTTTACTGATTAAAATAAAATTAAAATGATAATGAAATATATACAAAATAGATTCTAAGGGCAAAGATGGAAGAGGTTGAGCTCATCTAACAACTTCAACAATCATTTGAGATCTATTTACTAAAGTAACAGATGGCAATATATAAAAACTAGAATAATGAGAAAGCAAGTTAAAATTACCAAAGATATGGTTAGATTCTCCAAAATCAAGTACCCATAGTCCAATAGAAGACGGCTGACTAAGGCAAACAATAGAATTACCTGAATGTGTAATAGAAGTTCTGGTTAAGGAAACTTGCTTGGCAGGCAAACAATAGAATTACCTGAATGTGTAATAGAAGTTCTGGTTAAGGAAACTTGCTTGGCAGTTTGGTACTTGAGATGGTCCTTAAAATTAGCACCGGTTAGAGTTATTGATGGCTGATGATACTTTGTAGAAGAATCTGAATAAGTCTCAGGAGGATTAACACGAACCACATTAGCTGCTCGAGATGGTCATCTATGTAATTTGTAACACTTAACCCTTTTATGCCCTTACTTGTTTCAGTAACTACATTTAGGTCTTCCCTAATCTTTTTGTTTATTTCTAGATGTTTGTGAGAATTGAGAGACCAAAACTAATGAGTCAGGAATAGATAAAACTAATAAGTCAGGTGATCTTGAAATCATGCTTGGAGAATAAACTTGAAGAAGTCTAGAGAACACATCAATAAGAGAAGGCACTAATAGGCTTGCAAAGATCTAATCTCATATCAATTCAAGTTTAACTCCAATGGTAGCGAGAGTAAGCATTATAAAAAATTTGTCCTACTGTGCTAAGTCTTCAGCTATAGTCTTATCAGCAAGGAACAGAGAACTATATTCTGAGTTGGGAGAGGCTATTCTACCGATGAAGTCAGACATACTCAATCTTTGTTGTTTTAGGTTTATTAGACTAGATATCATTGAGAACAACCTCTAATTGTCATTGGTATATAAAAGTTTGGTTTGGTTCTATATCTCAACACAGGTGCGATAAACTTTGAAAATAGGGTGAAGAGTCAAGTCAATAGTTTGCCATAACATACTTCATAAGAGTGCATTAGTTTAAACTCATACAGATTTATCAGATTGTATATGATCAGTATTGGTACTCAAATGGTTTTCAAGGCCTTGTTCCAAAAACCACAACTCAATTGAAACGGCCTATGATGTATAATTTGCATTGCCTATTAATTTTTCATTAATGATAGCTAGTGTGGAATTATAGTTAAGGATTGAACTTGATTTTAGGCTTTCGATCGACATGGCTAGATAAAAAACACTCAACAACAATTAACACTCTTGAACATGAGTCACAAACACATAGAAAGCAACCAGAGGCAACCAAGAACTACCCTTGAATTTTTTAGTGACCAAAAAAAGTCGTCTAGCGTAAAAATGGATGAACTTACTAGGAACGGGCAGATCGACACAATCTGAGGCGGAGGGTGGTGGCAGTGTGATTTCACATGCTCAAGCAAGGGAGATCGAAGTGAAGCACAGCCGAAGGAATGATCAGTGCATGACAACAAGTGAGTCATCGAACGGTGACATAATTTTAAGGGTTTTTTCGACTAGCGAGAGGAGAATCGATTGATATAAGCACACCTGACGTCACTTAAAAAAGCTAGGGTCTCTGACGGAGAGGAATTAGGGTTTTTAGGTAAAAATTAAGGTTTCTAGGAAAAATTAGGCTCTGATACATGTAATTTATAAAGTATATATGTATTTTGCATTCCTTTTCAAATATAATTATAACAATATATATAGAGTTGATGTTTGATCCTAACAAGGAAATGCAATCTAAGTTTCCTAAAGTATTCTAACATGTATATTCTACATTAATACATAATATACATCACATTAATACACAATCACACAATATTCAACAATTTTTGTAAAGGTGTGGGTTTAGATGTTGACTTTTGACATTGCACGACTGAACTTACATGAGCAATATGATAATGCATCATCACTTTATGACATATAATAGTGTGCTTGAAAGATAAACAATCTTGCACCCTTCTATCTTGTTGCACAGACACCTACATGGTTTAATAACTCATATGTCATCTTATAAAAAACATATACGATCTCAAGACACACATAATCGTATACCTAACCAAAACTACAAAAATAAAACCTTTTATCTTCTTAGTTATGATTCAATTTATGCTATAAATGATTTAAATATTCTAACTAAGTTTTTCATCATATCAAAACACATAAAGATCCAATATGAATCATTGTAATACACATCTTGAAATTATCCAAATGTGGAGATATCAGCCTTAGCAGTCACTATTTTTGTACCAAAATTTTCATAACGTTGACTTCCAACTGATTCCATAGTTTCACAAGTTGCTTACAAATTTGTAATCATAATACATCTTATTGATAGTAATACAGTATAGTTCACCTAGGCCTCCAGACACTAATTAAAGCAAACAAAAATTTATTATTGATACTTGATTACCTCCCAATTCGTTTTACACTTCAGTTCTTTTCTACTGGTACTTGCTAAGGGCACTAAAGAACCTGAAAGAAAACTGAGCCTAAATTTTTTGTCATCTTGTTCAGTAAGATAAACCCAGTATGCAGAATAATTATTGTCTCCTTGTATCTTTCACCGAAAACTATTTAAATCTATCTGAATTTTCAAAGCAATTCAAACAATTCTATGAGAGTGAATTGAATCAACTGGAACCCTATGAAGCTCAACAAATAAACTTAATACTTACAAATGCATCTCCTCACCAACTCAATTACGCATTTATAAATTAAAATAAGCTAAATTTGGTTTTTCTTCATCAAATTGTCTGGTATTCCAAAACGCAGCAAGTACAAAAATTTCAATACCTATTTTTTGGTAATTAAAATTTCAATACTTGCTCATTTAAAGCAAACAAAAAAGCTGAAACTATTCAATTATTATTCTGTTGAAGCTCTACTGAAGAATTCCACAGCAATTAGCTCCAAACTAATTAAAAATCACAAAGCAAAAAAAATAAATAATAAGCGGAGCTAGAATTCGACGCCGAGTTGAGATCATCAAAGACGACGATAATGAAGAAACAATATTGGTGTGGCGTTTTCCATAATTATGCGAAACGGAAGTGAGACCAAAAGGAGGAGAAGATAAGACGAATGAAGTAAGAGAGATAGAGGAGGAAACGTAGGAGGAATAGAAGAGAGGAAAGAGAATAGGGTTGCCATACGAAATAACAACCACTAACTCTCTTTCTTTCCCAGTGGCGTCCCTTTTCATTCCTTATGTTACTCAAAGACATGAGAATCATTATGATTTTCAGTTGAAATTTAAGCAATGAGATGAGAAAGACATGAGAAAAACCATTGAAACTTACCTGTGATTTCAGATTGATACTAGGAAAAGCAAATCATTAAGCGAAGATGTGGATCGAGTGAAGATTGGAATGAAGTCGGCTATGTAACGGTAGAAAAATCGATTAATGAATTGGGGCTTTAGGGATTTCAGTCCAGATAACGAAATGAGAAAGATGGGTTCTATCTTAAATGTAATAAAAAATTAGAATCACGTTCAATCGGAGTCTCATTCTTATTGGAATCAAATTACAATATAATTTTAATTAAAAATGGATTAGATTCAAAACACGTATTAGAAGTAATCACATTTTAGAATTAAATTATAATCTCATGTTAACTAGAATCAGCTTTGAATTAGTTTTAATTTAAAATCAGCTAATAAAGATTAATGCTTATAATTAAGCATTGAAATTAGGCCCAAGGACTTATTCCCACCGATGGTTTGAGGCGGAGACAAAGTCCCACCCACTAACTTTTAAAAGTTTGGATTCTCACCTTTCATCCAATTTCTATCCAATTTCATTAACCCATCTTATGAAATGACAAAAATACTCTTATTAATAAAAATTTATAGTAAATATATAAAATAATATTTAAATATATTAAATATTATAAGAAAATTTTAAAAATTTTATAAAATTATAAAAAATATTTAAATTTTAAAAAATAAAACCCGACCACCGCAACTGTGCCGACAACGAGGTCGCTGCAAATAGCACCAGGTGGTCGTTCCAACCACCTGGCTGGCCTCCCAAATCGACAGAGGTGGCCAGATTAGGCTGCCCTCTCTTTTGGTGGAGGTGGCCAGATCTAGCCACCTCCGACAGAAAACTTGGCTGGAAACGGCCATTGGGGCCAAAGCCAGCCATCTCCAATCGTTTCCTACCCGTTTCTCTGACGGAGGCTGCCAGATTTGGCAGCCTCCGCCTAAACAGGAGGTGGCCAAATCTGGTTGCCTCCGTCTAATCAGGTGGCCAGATTTGGCCTCCCTTGGAATCAGGTGGCCAGAACGGCCACCTGATGCTATTTGTGGCGGCCATCGTCGTCGGCACGACGGTGGTGGCTAGATTTTTGAATATTATAATTTAAATTTTTTATAATTTTATAAAATTGTTTAAATTTTTAATATATTTTTATATATATTTAAATATTATTTTATATTTTTATAAATTTTAACTCTAAAATGACAAATTTGTCCCTTGACTTACTGTTGACTGTTAGATTTAACAGTCAATGGGTGGCATTTCGGGTTTTCTAAACTCAGCGGGTGGGACTTTGTCCCCGCCTCAAACTATGGGTGGGAAAATGTCCTTTGGCCTTATATTAATAAATATAAAGTTTGTTACTAATTTTATTGTTAATATTTTATTAATTATGTTGGTGTGACAGTATGCATTAACGACAAATATATCAAGTCAATTCGAACGGCTTTTGAAACTGACCATTAAATAGGATTATAGGAACCCATATATTATAAAATTAATCTTATAAAAAAATTTGATGCTAAGGGTGTCGGTGATGTGCTTCTGTCGCTGTTCCGCGTCCAAATTCAAAACGACGACGTCCAATTTTAATATAGTTACTTAATGCATTAATTGTAATTAAAATTGAATTATAATACACAGCGAATTCTGACTCATTCTCATAAAGCAAGGCTGCAAGAGTTAATTGAATTACATATTACTCCTCGAGGTGTCTCCTTATAACTCGCTGCCTTCTCGCTCGTTCTTCCTCTCTCTTTATCGACCAAAACTCAGACAACCCTTCCCATAACTCATTCTGTTTCTGCGTTTTTGTGCACTATTTTGTTGCGTCGGATCTGGGGATTTTTCCTTTTTTTTTTTATTTAAAGGTTTTTTTTTCCCGTTCTTTTATTTGTGTAATTTGCTAGCTTTCTGCGGATTTCAATTTGATTGGTTTTTGCGTTATGCTTTTGATATGGGTGAAAAACTAAGACTTGTTTCTTGTTCTGTTCACAAGGTAAATTTTTTTACGAAGTGTGAAGCCACATTGTATTTTTTTTTTTTTAAGTCTTTCGTCATTCTTACTGTTGTATTGATAAATGCAGGGTTTTGTTCGTTTTTGGAATTGTTTTTAGGAGATTGGATTTAAGGAAAGAGTTAATTTATTGATGTAAAGGTGGCATAGGCGTGTAGATTAAGTTAAAATTGTGATTTTTTTATGATATTTTATGTCCTATTTTTGTCACTTAAAACTAGAAAGTTACTTTTGCTTCTTGAGTTGGATGTGGTGGTTGAGGGCTTTTGGCTGTAAACGTATTGGATTGTGTAAAACAGCTATCTAGTGTATGTGGGTTGGCTACAAAGATTGAACTTTGGGTGAGGTTTTAAAAGTTTTGGAGCTTTGACTATTTTGTTTGTGAGAAGGTAAAATCAAGTTAAGGTTATAGGGGTTGCAATGGATCATGTTGTTCCAGTAGAGAAAAAATATTTAATTGATCTTGAAAGTGGGTGTGCGGTTAGTGAAGATGGTTCAAGGGAAGACACTGTATCTGGGGTTGAAAAACAGGTGAAGATGTTGCTAGCTAAAGTCCGTAGTCGGTTTATGGATAGGCCAATAAAAGGTGAAGATAAGGCGCGTTTATGTAGCAATGTGTCGAGTACTGATGGGGTTTCGATGGAGAATCTAAAGGGAGTAAGTAAAGACGAAGAGGGGAAGAAAGTAGTGAAGGAGAAGCCAAAAAAGTCAAGCAATAAGAAGGCCCCAAAACCTCCCAAACCGCCAAGAGGCCCATCATTGGATTCTGCTGACTTGAGGCTGATCAAAGAGATTACTGAAATTGCCATGTTGAAACGTGCTAGGATTGAGAGAATGAAAGCTTTGAAGAAGATGAAGGCTGCAAAACACTCATCCCTGAATAGCAACACGTTAGCTATGGTGTTCACTGTTCTTTTTTTTCTTGTGATTATCTTTCAAGGTAACCTTTTTTTTTTTTTTTTTACTGAATTTGAGTTTGACTTATGTGAGAGTGAGACTACACAACTGATTATTGATTATTGTTTGTATCCATAGTGATTTAGCCTTTAGAATTGGGTTCATGCTCTCTGTAGTTTAGACGAGAGCTCTTTCCTAGTTCTTGACAGGTTTTGAAATTTTGGAGAAGGGGCTGAATCTCTTTTCATGTGTTTTGTAGTCCCCAGTAGGATTAGGATCAATATTGATACAGTTATCTTCCGAAGTAAATTAGTTTTGGAAGGGAGATTTCATTTAACAGGATATACAGTTCAGTATAATTTTATGGCCCATTTGGGTAAAATTAACACTTATAATAGTGTTTTTGAAGAATTCTATAGGTCTTGCCAATCGAATAGTGATTCTTATCTCGGTTTTTTATTCTAGCCTTGTAACTTCTTGTTCTCCTTTTCTTGAAATTCCCCTTGCAGGATTGTCATCCGGAACTACAAAGGTAAACTTTGAGGGGTCTCCTGTCTCAACAGGATCAACAGAGGTTGGTTTAATTTCTGTTCAGTTCACTGGAAACCCAGCTGCAGGTAATGCAAATGGACCTGGATTTCCCAAGTAAGTTATTGTTGATATTGGCTATGAAAGTTATCTTATGTACCTTTCCCTCCAATCGTTCGAAAGTTTTGAAAATTAATGACAACAACATTAGAGCAATCTAATAAAACCAAACTCTGATTCTTGTTGGAATTGCAGTATGGTGGAGCAGGCTGCGGGTTCAGATCCACATCAAAGCATAAAGATAGCTACTCGATGAAATTAGAATATCACAAAAGTATGATAGAATTCTCTTCAAGGCTATGTAAGATAAATAAAGTCACAAGTAGTTCCTGCAGTTTCTCTGGCAAGCTATTACGCTTGCACCTCTGATACACAGGGACCTCTGGAGTTGAAAATTTACCCGGAAATTAATCGTCCCATTTATCTAAAATCGGGGAGTCAGTTAAATCACGAATGTCCTATAAGCTGCCTCCTGGGCAACTGATGGGAAGGGGCATATGTTTTGTCGGTGATATGTCCATAGGAGTACTTGAGAAACTTAAGATGGAGGCCAGTTTGAGGACTCGGCAAGTTTTTAAGCACCACAACTTACTATGCAGCTATCTTGGTACTTATGTTGGTTTGGAAACATGGGAATACTGAGGATATAAAAAATTTAGCTTGCTTTCTTTGTAAACCAAAATATTCGATATCAGTTATAATTGTATTATTATTATTATTATCTGCAACATATGATACTGTGAATGAGAAAGTCTTCCCGAACCAACTAAGGATAACAATGGAGCAGGGTGGGGCAGGGCCGAATACCCCAATCCCTGTCCCTGCACTGCTGACCCTTGGGGCAGCGTAGAAGACCCCGATCCCCAATCCTTGCCCTTAATATAGGGATAACTGGAATCTTTGCTCTCAGACCTCGAGCATTAGAGCGTATTTGTAATAATTTAAAATTTTTAAAGGTAATATAATAATTATCTAGAAGATAAGGACAGGAAGGGCTAGAGAGGGGATAGACTGATTGGAGATAGATTTGAAAATCCTCACCTAATTTGAAGGGTGGATTTCCCATTCCCAAAACCGGCATGTTCTCTCCGTCTTCCAATGCAGTTGTTTAAACACCAGCAGTAAAGATCCTTTTAATTCTGCGGCTGAGCCTGAGCTAGCACATGCTTTCGCATGAAGTGCTAGATTTATCTTAAGGCAAAGGCACCCACACATTCAAATAAATAAAATTTGGATAGAAATCAGAATGCTCCATTTAAAAAAAAAAAAAAGAAAGTTAACAACGCTTATTACAAAATTGTGTTCTAATGTTTTCAGAGAATACAATGTACAAAAACTTGTGAAATATTGTTCTTTATAATGAGAAGGCAATTCTATGAATTTTTGTACATAAGAATCATTCATTTGATTGGTTATGTATCATTATATGATTAGTATTATTTTAATTATTTAAAATCATTTAATCACGTAATAAAATATTAAAATTAGTATATATATTTAGATATATTATTAATATATGAAATATTATATTTTTAAGAATTGATATATTGTTTTTATAATGATTTAGTGCGACAGTATTATTTTAAAATAAATTTAAGCATTGGATGAAACAACTTTTTCTTTTCTTTTCTTTTTCTCTTTTTCTCTTCGTTCATGTCATCAAAAGAAAAAACAAAAATCCTTAAAAAATCTTTCTTATTAAATTTTCATCTTATCGTAGATTTTGAGCACCTCATCTTAACATAAAGTTTTGGGCAATAGATATAATCACCTCAGCAAGATCATTTACAAGCCTATTTTCACTTGTAAATGGTGATTTTCTAAAGCTCTTTCACAATTTTCAGTTTGTTTAGGTGCATCAGAGACACCCTTCATGACCTCATTAGGATCATCATAACAAATACTTGGAAAGGCCTTGTTCACATCCGCACCTAGTATGTTGGCGTATGCTATATTGCAAGTCACCAAGGGCTTTTTCAACCTTGGATCTATGATTTTCTCACTCTTTTTATCAGATTTTTTTGAAGTCTCAAACGCTTGATACTAAAATCCCTTGGTTAAAATATGCACCAATCCTTTAACGTCAGCTTTGATACTTCTGTGGTCTGATTGTAGAGTCTCAACACAGAGATGATACTGGGTGTTTGATTTATATGTTTTGTATTAGTAAAGGACCTTTAGTTGCTGCATATGTGTTTGCTGGAAAACTTGTTGTAAACAAGGCTACATAAACAACAATGACAAGCTTTGAAGGTGTGAAGCTCTTCATTTTTACAAGAAAAATTGTTGCAGGGAATATGGTTTGATACATATGTAGGATTGCGGATTATGAGTTTGACCATTGAATTGTAATTGATGTCATTCACTATGATTTTGATTACAATGATATGCATGACCTATGTGTTTTTTATAGTAAATAATAGCACTTTTTAGATCATGGAATTGTTAGTTTAGAATTTGGCGTAAAGGATTCTTGTAAAAAACCCTAAATTGATTCAAAATCGTTTTTTCATATTCATAAATATTTTTAGCGTTTCAAATTTTTCCCCAATTTTTCTACAATTAACAAACTCTACAATATAATATTTGTCATATTTAAAATACCAAAAAAACTGTATATAAATACCCTTTAAAACACATTATCAATATCAAAAAATAAAATAAATTTTTGAATGAAAAAAAAATAATTGAAATAATTACATCTACACATCGACACAACCATATATGCAAAATGAAAGGATTTATCTATTGCAAAGACTTTTCTTTTAACATTTATTCAATCAACTTTTAACAAATTCTACTATAATAACATTTTTTTTTTTCATTTAAGGTTAGTTTAAATCGGTTTTGTGTCAATTTAAATACGATTTGATTTAATTTTCAGTCATATTGAATGGATTTGAACTAAATTTTGTATAAGAACTCAATCCTAAACTATTTTTTTATAAATTAAAAAAAAATTAAAAAGGGATACCTATAACATTTTTTTTATAATGACATTATTTATATTTTTTAAGTTTACAAAACTGACAGACTTCCATTATTTAACATAATTTGGTCTATGCTAATCGAATAACGTATTATATTGTGTATCAAAAACCTAATTTTATATATTATATAATATTGTAAGATATTTTTTTTAAATAAAACAAAATAATAAAAACTTTTAATTAACACATCATCACCTTAAAAAATATTATGAATATCCTATAAAATTTTTAAATTTTTTACGTACATTCCTATGACATGTTATTTCTCTAAAAAAATGTATTCATGAGAAATGTACATGATATGATACGACATGTTTACCATATTATATTACTTTGATATCATATTGTATTGAAAAATACATCTTGTGTAGCATAGGATACATAAGACATAAAACTATGATTTTGACGGTCTTACTCTTTTTATCGTTAATTTTTTCATGCATTTTTTCAGGAACCCCTTAAAAAACTTCTTTGTTGCAAATATTCAGTATCTTAATTTGACATCATAAATGTTTATACCTGTGTTTGCATATACAATGAATGGATGACCTGGTATTACCTTTTCAAGAATTGATATATTGTTTTCATAGCAAGGCAGTGCAAAAGGATTATCCTGACAGAAATTTAAGCATCAAGTAAAACAGTGTCTTCTTTCCTTTTAGGAAAGAAAAAAAAAACTTCTTTCTTATTGAAAATTTTCAGAACCTCAATTTGAGATCAATGTTCTGAGAATAGATACAACGACCTCAGCAAGATCATGCACAAGCTGATTGTCACTTGTAACTGGTGATTTTGCATTTGTAAAGCTCTTTTCACATTTTTCAGTCTGTTTAGGTACATCCGAGGCACCATCTATGGCCTCTTTAGGATTACTTTGAGTTAAACCTGAAAAGGTCTTGTCAATATCGTCAACTGTTATGGTGGAGTATGCCGCAAGGCAAGCCTCCAAGGGCTTCTCCAACTCTGGAACCATGATCTTCTTTAGCATGTAATTAATCTT
The DNA here is from genome assembly GCA_026122585.1 of Anacardium occidentale. Lineage (NCBI taxonomy): Eukaryota > Viridiplantae > Streptophyta > Magnoliopsida > Sapindales > Anacardiaceae > Anacardium > Anacardium occidentale. Next base: position 129,538 of record JAJEJH010000529.1, on the reverse strand, counting down.
CGTCCAAGTGCCCGTCGCTTCATTCTGAAGTCCCCTGGCTGCAATATTGGCCAGCCCTTTAACGTCAGCGCCGAATCTTTCGCTGTCCGATTGCAGAGTCTTCACACAGAGATCATAGTGAGGAGTTGCTTTACACGTTGTTTCTATCAGTGAAGGCGCTGAATATGTGTTTCCTGGAAAATTTGCCATGAACAAGCCAACATAAACAGCAATGATAAGCTTTGAAGGTGTGAAGCTCTTCATTTTTACAAGAACCATGTGTTGAAGAGAAAATAGGTTGATGCATTTCAAGTTGTGAACAGATATATATATATATATACACACACACAAATATAGGGTGGTACAACTATATATGATAAATATATGGTATGCAATGCAAATCTAGATGTATAGTAAGGTCATGAATTCTGAAAACTGTAAAGCTTTATTTGCTATAATTTTACATGGTGATTTAAGAGAATAGAGATGTTTCAGTGCTGTGTTTTGCTAAAATGGGTGGAGTTTTAATGATAGTTTTGGTTCAATAATGTAAATGCCACAATAAGTTTTGTTAGCAAAAAAGATTATAAAATTTATCCTCAAATATACAATTATATAAAATTTACATTTTTAATTTATTTATTTTTAAAGTAAAATTATCAGTTTTTAAACTATTAACAACATATAAAAATTTTATTAATAATCTTAAAATTTATAATTTATACTCTTAATTTGTATTTTTAAAATATAATTCTTATTTTTTAAACTTTGTGCCCCACATTCATAAATCATGAGTGATTTATGCATGACATATTATATCTTGATCATCTACCGATGCAAGTTGCTTTGGATTGTGTCTCATCATTATTTATTTTCTTTTTTCTTTTTTTTTTTTTTCTATTAAATTGCCCGAGTTCTATTATAAAAAATAACTAAAATTCTGAATACATCAAATTACCCAAACATTTATATAATTCAACTCGAAAATATCATTAAGCGCTTTTAAAATATACCACAGTAAAAAATCGTATTAAATTAAAGACCACCATGTGTATAATTTTAACCTGCTTTCACTTATAAATAATTGATATTATACCATTCAGATATTTAGGCATAAGAGTTATACAGCCTGAAATTCAACTATTTTCTATTGATTTTAATTCATCTTTTCGTAAATTTTTATTAGACTTGTTATTAATCCCTTACATTCATGCGAAACATTATTTTTTCGTGGATGGTGATAATTTTGATTTTAACGAATAAATTTTTATAATAATATTATTCTATTTTTTAAGTTTATAAGTATCAAATTTTTGTTATTATCGTAGATTTTTAATATAATAAATATTATGGCATAATATTTTAATTTAAAATTATTTAATTATATAAAACAAATATGATAATATTTGTATTTATTGTTAGTGCAGAAAGTATTATTGTTTCGAAAATTGATATAATGCTTGGACAACAACTCACTGTTTTTATTCATTCATTTCATCGATACAGAAAACAAAACCCCCTTAAAAATTTTCCTTCTTATTAAAATTTTCTTCTTACAGCAGATGATTGAGTACCTCATGTTAACAGAAATTTTTTGACAATAGACATAACCACCTCAGCAAGATCGTTTACAAGCTTATTGTCACTCGAAAATGGTGATTTGGCGAAGCTCGTTTCACATTTTTGAGTCTGTTTAGGTACATCAGAGAGAGCATCTATGGCGACTTTAGGATTACCTTCAGTTATACCTGGAATGGCTTCGTTCATATCATCAACTGTTATGGTGGAGTATGCTTTAAGGCAAGTGAGGAAGGGCCTCTTCTTCTCTAGATCTTTGGTCTTCAGAAGCATTTCATAAATTTTATTCCAAGTGCCCTTCCCTTGATTCTGAAGTTCCTTGACCGCAATATGCGCCAGCCCTCTAACGTCAGCTATGGAACTTTTGGGGTCCGATTGCAGCGTCTTAACGCAGAGATCATAGTGAGGTGTTGCTTTACATGTTATGTCTATTAGTTTAGCAGCTGAATATGTGTTTGTTGGAAAATTTGCCATAAACAAACCAACATAAACAACAATCATGAGCTTTGACGCTGTAAGGCTCTTCATTTTCACAAGAGAAAGTGTTGAAAGAGGATATGGTTTGATACATTCCACGTTGTGAACAAATATATCTATATAGATGAAGGGGTTCAGTATGACAAATATATGGTAAGAAAATATAAATGCATGGTAAGATAATGAATTTTGAAAAGCCAAAATTAGTAGTCATATTTAATGAATAACTATTAAGTATTGATGGTCAAAAGTTATTTTTTTCTTTCTAATAAAAAATTAGAAAATAAAATAAGTTTTTTTTTTTTAAAATAACATTAAAATAATGATAAAATAAAATTTAAAAAATTTCATTTGGTATAAACATGATATTAAAATAATATATAAATGTTGGGCCATTCTGAAAGGAGCACAACTTTATTTGGTATAATTTTCTATGGTAATTAGGTGAATTCAAATGCTTTAAGGGCTCAATAATTTGGCTTCTTCAAGGGTGTTCGACTGAAAATCAAGATATTGCTGATGTTAACTCAGTGATAATTCTTCTTTTTTTCGAATATTCTTCTTTTATATTCTGGTATAATATGTATATGGTTTTACAAGGTAAAAGTACCACATTAGTGAAAAGAAAAAAGGAAAAAAAAAAGAATTTAAAAAAAGAATGAGAGGGAACCATATCTAAAAATCCAATCTAAATTTCTTCCTCATTGCTCTAATTTCCAGCTTGCATTTCTATCTGTCCTATTCACTCAGCAACTCCTACATCATCCTTTCTCAAAAAATCTGGTGGCATTCAGGAAACTATGAAATCAAATTCAGCAAGCAGCAAAACAAAATTGAATCTGGACAGAAGGGTGGATATTATATAATTTTAACCTCCAGCACTCGGGCACTTGGTGGTATCTCCCTTGGCTGCTATATAACCAACAAAGTAGTTTGGCATATGCTGTGAGTAAGTCGGGACACTTGGCAGATTGTAGTCGATAATCCTCCAACAAGCTTTTGTTATTTTCCCACTTCTGGTGTCAAACTGTGATTTCATCACCAGTTGAGAAGATTGTACGATGGATAATTTCATTCGTCCAATGGAACCTTGATAGCCATTAGTAATATTTTTCCAGAAATCTTTTTGAACAGGCTCTATATCCAAGAAATGAGTTCTACCAGGTTGCAAACCCCAGTAGAAAACAACATTTGGCTCTGCAGCATCAGCATCAGCATATTCTGTGGGGTTAGGATCGCAAAGGCCTTGCACCTCCTCCAGCTGCGGCAGATAAAACCCCATCAAGCGTCAATAAAATTGTAAAGATGTCAAAACTATGACATTAATGTAGTGATAATCATCAGTGCATGTGGAAATCATGTATTAATGCTATGAGAGATGCATTTAACAGGAACAGAACAGAGTTTTAAGGGGTGTACTGGAGTAGAAAACAAGGTTCAACAGAGAAACGGATGTCTGGAAAGACATTTTTGCTAGAAACTGTCATCAATGTGACTGCCGTTGATCACACCCAAAAAACCAAAGATAATACAATGTCTAGGGTGGACTCCGGAAAACTTAGATAGCGATCACAAATGAGACAAAATTTTACTTTTATTGGGCGACTATCTGTGTATTCCTCCCAAACAACATGAATGTAGCCAGTTCTCTTATTCTATATATCATTTCCTAATTTATAACAAAGCGAGCACAGCACAGATCTGATTTAACATGAACAAGTTTGACAGCATTGTAAAGATACTTACCTTGACAAGAAGACCTCGAAAACGTGACTTCACCCAACCCACCCAATCTCCCAGATCATCATGGTTAGACGCCGAAAGATAAACTTTGACAAATCGAGCATACTTCTTTGAATATGGAAAATGCTCAAAAAGGGTGTGCCAATCAAAATCTGGCCTCAAAATATCCTGCAATGCCCAGATAAAAGTTCTGTTAAAGAAACGCAGTAGAAATGAAAGGGAAACAATGGGAAAACTAAAGGCTCTCTTGCCAATTGGTTTTAATCAATGCATAGTAATTAAGTGATGTGGAAAGATGGGGTTCCATATTGGATCCACCAGTCTCCCCTGCCCAAAAGAGAATAAAAGTGGAGTGAAAGACTTAAACAAGGAAAGCATTTTGTGGTAAATTCTACATTTAAATCCTCTCATTTCCTTTGATTTCTTCCTTCACTGCACCTGTAATTTGAAATACCATAGAGACAGCTATGTGAACAATAATGATCGCATGTAAATAACACATACCCTAGTCAAATTATGTGCTCATAGAAACTCTGCTTGGATCTTGTAGAATGTGCTTCTAGTGATATTGGTATGACAATACTCTTGTGGACTACAAGGTAAGCTGATCGGCATCAAAGAACGTGTCTCAGAGGGGTATCCAACTGGCAGCATCGTATCCTGCAGCATGACTGGTGTAGGCCAAGGCCAAAAGGCAAATGTCTTAAAGAAGTTTGTAATCAGAGCACTTATACTGCCTTTCGGAAAATTTCGACAAACAAATGCCACGAGAATTGCCAGATGGACACCTCCAAGAAACCCATTTAACTGCATTATTAGAAGAAATAACTTTCGAATCGCTATTCAACAGAAAACAGGTGTTTATAAGTGCCTCAATTAGTGTTGAAGCTTAAAATGAATGTGGAGGCAAGCACCATCTACCTACATTACCATAGACTCCTCGCCTCTTTGCCCATAATTTGACACATCGCAGCACTGATTGGAATTTCTGGAACATCAGTAAACATGAGATGTAAAAGAGCTGAAGTTTGAAGGGATGAAAAGGAAATTTTGTATGAACCAATTAGAACAGTTTCAAACTGCACACTTTTATTATCAATCTACAAGTCAAAATAAAATCAATCATGCATTGCTTAGTAAGCAGAATTGGATGCCATGCAGAGACGCACAAACTACCTCCAAGTCTGGAACAAGCTGAATAATATGCTGATTTGCACGTACTCCAGACAAGCTTTTCCAACTAGTTTCATCAATATCCCTTACAAAGAAGGGATTGAGTACATCCACATCCTGAAATTTATGGTCACACCACGTCAATACTCACCTTAATCCCACAGTGCAGGAAATTACGCAAGAATCAAGTGCTTGTAAAAGAACCTAACAGCAATCACATCACTAAAATCATGCAAGCAACCCTTAGTAGTATACACGAGAAATTAATTTTACATAACATCAACACAACTAGAAAGGCCATAACCATTAATTGTCAGAAATTTCCCAATAACAAAAGTTCTAAACTTACATCAGGAACAGATGATACTTTAAGCTGCGCATATGGAAGATCAATCAAAACCCCATCAAATTTAAACCGCATCAGGGGAACTTTTGCATCCTTCACGCAGTGGATCTCCGTAATTTCTGATCTGCTCTTAAGCATATTGCGCAAAACAATGAAAAAATCCTCCTGTACAAATTAAACTTGTCAAAGTTTAAACCCATGCTTATTCACTTCAAGCGACAAAAGGAAGTTCACTATAATAGATAAACTTACTGTCATTGTAGCAAATTGAGGGCCAACACATAAAGCATCGATATCTGACTCTGAACCGTGAACCTGAAAAAAGAAAACAAAACGGGACCAATTAAGAAAAAATAGAATTCACCAAGAAAACTCCAAGCAAACTAAGAAAGTAAAATAGGAAAAAAAAAGGCTAAAAACTTACACCAAGACCATAAGAACCGTAAGTCAATATCGTTGCATGAGTCTCTGCAATTTGTTGTTTGGGAAGTCGACGTTGCCAAGCAACCTTCTTAATCCATGACAACACTATCTGCAAAATTCAATCTTTTAGCAGGTCCCATATTAAAAAGGATCTAAAATACCCATTAACATTTAAACAAAAAGAAATGAAAGAAATACATAAAACAACTGAAAGAAAACCTGTTTAAGCTTTTTAATCACACTTTTTCTCTTCTCTTCTTCCTCTCTTGCCGGCACGAGTCCTTCATTAGCCATCAACTGAACCCACCCAACAGTAACAAACAAATAAAAAAATCATTAAAAAAAAGTTTTTATTTTCTCTGATTAAAAGAGAATACAAAGAAACTACCTGAAGAAGTGACATCGATCTTTCCTCGTCCATTTGAATCAAAAGAGAAGGATTCAACGGAACACCGAAAGGAGGAACAACAAAGAGTAAAGGATTGTAGGGTAGAAGAACTTGATCAAAATTAGGATTTTGCACCACGCCGCAACTGGAGTTCGGGTTTAAGGGCCCAAAATTCACGAAATTAATTTGATTGTCGTTGTAAGCATAAGCTGCCATACAAAACTTTTTTTTTCTTCAAAACAAAAATGGAAATAAAATTTCTGCTTTCCGGTTTTTGTTTTCCGTCTTTCCGAAATTTTCCCTGTTTTCGACAAATGAAAACAGAAGATAGCAAGTACTGCGTATTGATCGTTTCCGTTTCTGCCTTTTTCTGGACCCTCAAGAACGGTGCCTGGGCTGGGAGATTGTGACTGTAGACTGTGGAGATTATTATAGTGCGTGGCAGTGGCGTTGCTGTGAGAAGACACGTGGCAGAAAGCACGTGCTCGGTTGAACTTTCTGAGTACAGATGGCCGGTTCCATACGTGGCTACACACAATTGGCTGTGAAGCTATTTTTGTCAAATTATAAATATTAGGGCCTTCAATTTCCAATTTTAAGGGGAAAAATTTGTTCGATATATATGGAAGAAAATAATAATAAATAATTTTTTTTTTGTTTTTGTTATTATTATTAGTTTGGGGGTTAAACTCCATCGAAAAAATTTTGTTCTTGTGAAATTATCAAGATTAAATCAATTTTAATAATTTGGTATTTTTTTTGATGTGATCATTTACCATTTTCACCGATAAAATTAAGATTAAATTTGATTTAAATTGAATTTAAATAAATCTTTATTCTAAATCTATTGAAATCTAAATAAATCGGTTTGAAATTGATTTGAGATTAATAAAACTTTAATCTGAATTTGGTTTAAAAACATTTTAATTTTGAAATCAATATGAACGAACTCAAAATTTGTTATTTAAATCAATTTGAATTTTGTTTTTTTTAAATGAGTTGTATACTTAAACTTAAACTAAACTTATTTTAGACAAATTCAAATTCAAAATTAGAATGATTAGGTGAAATTCAAAAATAAATAAAAGTAGAGATGAATACGAATTGAGTTTGAACATTTATTTGCTCAAGTTTAATTCAAATAGAAAATAATTTTGTTTGAATTCATCAAACTAAAATTAAGAGTAATTTTAGTTTGATTTAAAGGAATATAATTCAGTTCGAATTTAACTTAAGTATTTGTGATTTGAATTTGTGATTATTAACAAAACTATTTCATTTTATTCGACAATAGGCAGAACAATATTGTTTTAACAATTCTTTAACATAATTTATATCAAATATAAATCAAATTTAAAATTAAATCATTCACTCAATTTATAAGTTAGGTCAAACAAACTCTTTCAAGTTAAGTTGAGTTTAGTTTAAAAAAATGAATTAAAACATTTTATTTAAACTCTGTTTAAATTCAAATTAAATAAATTTGAATTAAAATGATTGTCAAACCTGAATTAACTCATATGAGGCCTACCCTTAAAAAATAAAAAATAAAAAAAAAGAAAGGGTCCTAAAAAACTGTTCTTCCATTCTCATGGATGCTGTTCTTGTGATGTGACCAAAGGCCACTCACTTTCCATACAGGAAGCTGGCTCGATTGTATCTATAAAATTGCCAACTTTGTGGGTGAAGAAATTGTTTGCTCATATCTAAATATGAGGGAGAGACAATCACAAACATCTCTGGAACTCATTTTGTGTAATTCAAGCTTGAAACTGAAACCTTGGTTGAAATATGATGATCTCAAACAAGAAACAAGAATTTTGGACTGTATTCCACACAACCCACAAATTGGAAATTGGCTATCGATCTCAAATTTAAAACCTCAAACTAGATCACTTAGCTGAATCGGCTTAACTGAAACCAAATAATCAATTCGATCAAACCGTCATGCTGACATTTTTGAGTGACAAACATTACCTATCAAGTAAGTAATACGCACCAGGTATTATTAGATTATAATTCTATTGGGTAGAATATGCCACAACATTACCAATCACATAAAGCTGAAACTCATAACTAAGTACAGAAGATGGTTGAATTAGGATGTGAAGAGGGCATCATTAGGCCAACCCAAAGTGGCAGGTAAGATGGAACATAAAGATTGGCATCCAATGATAAAGATGATTTATGACTGTGAAATGAAAAGTGGAGAGGCCAAATAAAATTATACAACCACTGACTCATTCTCAAAACAGTAAATGTTCATGAAATTGACAATACCTGTAAAGAGATCCCCAAGTCTTGTTAGCCTTTTTCCAAACACTTTGCCCCTTCAACTGATGATCGCATTTGATTTTCCTGTTGACCGCCTGTAGTTTCTAGTAAGGCCAAATTCATCATTAACTTCAAACTCTCTCATTTCCCATTTCAAAATTCAATCCCACTTTACCATTTCCCATTCAACACAATGTAACCCACAATGATTCTTTCATTTATAAACCCAGAAACGAGCTCATCCCCCACAAAGAAGTGAAAAAATTCAAGAGTAATTCTAGATGTACAAACAATTCTACCAACTGATTCGACCGTGCCTGAATAAATATGATTGAATAATATTGAAGTGATAATAATAGACAATCATCCCAGTCAATCACATATTGTCTAGACATTTTGTATGTGTAATCCCTCCAAAATTAATCAACAGAAAGAAATAATCAAATCAGTCACCAAGCAAGCTGTTAGATACCTGCAAATTATACTGGGTATATATATTTTACACGTGAAATCGTCAAATGGAAAAAAAAAAAAAAAAAAAAAATTGTATAATTTTATTTTCAAAGCGTACAGCCACAGAACAAGAAGAAGTAACAAAGCATGGAGACTAAAAGAAAAGACTCGAGCACAGTAACAAAGGTCCACAACAAGTCGTCAATGGAGAAATCAAACCATCTGAAACTCTGCTGCAAATTCCACCCACTTCTGAAATAAGAAAAATCGAACTCGGGCCAGCGGAAAAACGACGCTGAAAAGGGAAATTCGAACTCCGGCAACCGGAAATATGAAGTCGACCACCTTGCGCACATATCTCTGGGAGCGTCGCTCAGAATCTCTCTCGCTCAAGCCTCTTCAAGGCCTTTCTAGCATTTACTACATGGACAATTATTAGTGGGATAATTTTTTGTCTGTGTGTGTAAGGGGTTTTGTTAGCGTGCTACGTTGATTTGTTTAAGTCCACGTGTAGCAGTGAGGATCCACTTGATCGATTCCAAGATGATTTATCAAAAATTATTTTAAAAACCCCAAAGATATTTTATGAATTTCCATTTTCTTTGTTGTTATTTTTGTCACTTTTATTTATTTATAATATTTTATCCTAAGAGTAAGGATAAATTGTCTCGCCTTCTTTGGTGTAATCCTCTTATATTATCATGTGCGGGTTCATTAAGATAAATGATGTTATTTTATTCTGTCTGTGTGTAAGGAAATAATATTACACTTGCCAGTTATTCATATCCATATCCTATAACTAAAATTTGTTTAAAATTTTAATTAGGCCAAACAACAAATTCTCACCCAAGGTTTCCTTAAATGATATTCCACCCCGAAGTTTTAAAAAATAAATATTTACTTTTATTACTTGAAAATGCCAAAATATATTTTATAAAAATAAATATTATTAATATTAAAATAGAATTTAATATAAATACTAATAAAATAAAATTTAATATAAAGAAATAATAAATTAATAAAAATTTAAAAAATAAAATAAAAATTTTAATAGGTAGTCACCGTTGTTGGTATCATTATCGATAACGGTGGCTACCGTTAACATGATTAAGTGACAAAAAACAATCATCTGGTTATGTTAACGACCAAATCTAACAACTTTAATGGAAAAAGCGACTAAATATGATCGCAAAAAATCTGATAAAGACAGTCATATCTAATCGTTTCAATCGTCGAAGAAAGTGAAAATGGTCAAAATGTTTAAAACCGACCGTTTTTAGTTATTTTAAATGGTGATTGCTTTCGCCATTGAGATGACTATATTCGATCGTTAATGGAATCTCGTGATTATTTTCGATCACCTGGTTAAGTTAAGGGTAGCTACTATCGTCAGTAACACTATCAGTAACGATAACTGCTATTTTAAATTTTTATTAATTTATTATTATTTAATATTTTAACTATTTTTATAATATTTATTTTTAAAAATTTTATTCAAAAAGATAAAAATACTCTTTTAACGTTGATTAATTGACGAATAATTAACTTTTAAAAACTTCATAGATAGAACTTTATCATTTAAGGAAGCCTTAGGTGGGCATATGTCAGTTTGGCCTTTTAATTATATTGTAAAATTCGATTGATTAATCAGATTGATGGACTTGTAGGCAGATCTTTTAATTGAGCAAATACTTAATCTAGGGTTAAAAAAAATTGGCTACAGCAAGATGATCCCTTTTTAAAACTTCAGAAATCTTACATGTCACTAATCTTTGCAAGCAACTGTTTTTGGTCAGCTTCGTGCTGTGAATATATTCTTATATCTTCCTCAATAAGGCTTCCTCAATAGATGAAGCTGTTACATTCACCAGCTGACAAAGAAGTACCAAATTTCTATTTTATAATGCGGGAACATAATTTCCCACGCAAGAGTTGGTAGGTCAAATTGGCTCCTTTCCTTCTATTGTTACATTCAACAACTGACGTTGCGCCAGCTGAGGTTGAGTTTTGTATCGAATGAGTTCAGTTTTTTAAGATTTACCTGGTTTGAATCAAAAGAAAGTTGATTATTTTAAAATCAAATTCAAATTTCAATTTGTTAATTTCAATTCAATTCAAACCCGGATTGAATTTAGCCTTGCTGCATAACATAAAGATTAAAATAATAATGATAATGGGCCCTTAATTGAGCCGTAGGGCCTTGAACATAACAGCCCAGTCCAAAAAGCTCAAATTGAATGGGCCAGGCAGAATGTTCGCGAAAACTGAAACCCTAACCCTAGATTCTTCACCCCTTCCATTGCACGTGAAAAGCAGCTGACCAAGAACTCGAATAAAGGGAGCGCCGCAATGACCCCATCACTACAAAAATACATTTTTTTTTCATCCTAGCCGTCCAATCTCTCGACACGTCATCAATCCGCGTGAATCGTGCCTTTCAGCGGCTCAGATCACAGTTGCAGAAACTACTGGTACAACGAACGAACAAGCTCCTATCCTCGCCTCTCTTCCCCTGTTTTCCAATTTTTTTTTTTCTAGGAAAAAATTTGAAAATTTTCTCGAGAAATTTTGTTCAAGTTTGATCATGGAAGAAGAGAAGAAAATTCAACCCGAAACTGAAGAAGAGGAAGATATAACTCTGTCGAGTGAAGGAAGTGAAGAGGATACTGAGACTGAGACAAAGGACGGTGTAGAGGAAGAAGAAGACGGAGATAACGATGGCGACGAAGACGACGACGACGACGACGAAGACGATGATGGCGAAGACGAAGAGGAAGTAGATGACGATGATGAAGTACAGGTTTTGCACTCAACTAGTGGACCGCCGGTTCATTCAGCCAACGATGAGGAAGACGATGAAGATGATGAAGATGACGACGAGGATGATGACGGTGACGGAGACGACGATGACGATGACGACGACGATGACGACGACGATGAAGACGACGAAGACGGTGAAGAAGAGGTAAAATATCTGCATAAATTTTGCGCTTAATCTGTACTTAGTTTATTTTTAATTAATATTTTTGGAGTATTTTGCTTGTGGAAATATATCAGATCTGCTTGTTTGTACCTTGATTTTGTAGTAAATATGACCAAAAAATTGAATTATCTCTATTTTGTACATATTGCTGTTTCAGATGTGTATGTTTTTTGTCTGTCTGTATGATTCATGAGATAGAATTAAGAAATATGATCAGATCTACAGATCTGTAAAAATAACAGCCGTCCTGATTGTTGTGTCAGTCTCACGGTTGAAACTTGAATGCCAGCTGCTTGATTTTTCTTTTTATTTTGTTTATAGTTGCAGGGTTTGGTGGATTAATTGAATGGACAACTTTTTGCCTAATTTTCTAGGTCTTTAGTTATAGTCTATATGAAAGGACTTGGGTTCCTTAATATTCTTCCTTTACACTTTAGTTGCAGGGTAAGGCTTTTTTTTTTTTTTTTAATTGTATTCACATTACAAGTCATTTTTCCTTAAAAAATTTTACTGTGAATCAGATTTATTTTCAAAGAAAATTTCAGTTTTTATTTTCTTCTTTATTTATTTATTTTTATATATGGTTCCTTATGATTGGTGTTTCTTGTTTCATCCATGGATTCCTTATTTATGAACCCCGTTCTTATAATATACACAAGGATATTCCTCCTTTAAGCTTTCTATGAGGTGGGATTGGGTCTTCTTTTCTTGTTATTCAATGATTAGGGATTAGTGATTCTTATTGTATTCACATTACAAGTGGTTTGAACAAATTTCCTTCAGAAAATTTACTGCAAATCAGATTTATTTTCAAAGACCTTTTCAGTTTTTATTTTTCTTCAGTATTTTTTTATTCGTGGTCTCTTATAACTAGTTTTTCTTATTTCATTCACAGATTTGTTTGGCTGTATTTAATTATCTGTTCTTAGAAGATTATACATGTATATTTTTGTTTGATTTCTATTTTATTTGCGCTCTTAACTAACTGATTTACGATTTTGAGTTCTTGAGGTTGCTGTCACTGTGATGATAATATTTGAGTCCAACATATCGATTTTTAGCTTGTTAATGCTTGTGTTATGATTGAATCTGTCCTCTTTCGTAAGTGTCAATTTACCTGTAAGTATATATCTATATGTAGGAGGATCTAGGAACGGAATACCTTGTCCGGCCAGTAGGTCGTGCTGAAGACGAGGAAGATGCCAGTGATTTTGAGCCAGAAGAGAACGGTGATGATGAAGAAATCAATGAAGAAGAAGATGATGAGGATGATGAGGGTGCTGGAAAGGTTGAGGCTCCACCTAAAAGGAAACGAACAGATAGGGATGATTCGGATGATGACAACGATGATGATGGTGGAGAGGATGATGAGAGACCATCCAAGCGATAGGGCTTGGCCCCTACTTGGTTTGAGGACTGACCATTGACATATAGGTCAATCTCTCTTCCTCTATCTTAAATCCATCTCCTCTCTGTAGAAAGAAGGATAGGATTGTGTTTTTGGATGCTGTATTATCATCTTAATCACTATTTAGTTTATAATTTTCATGTGGGTAATGCATAGTCATGTTGCGGTTTCTGAAAACTATTTGAAACACCTGGTTTAGAATTTGTGTAAGTTATGATCCTTTAGATAAGTTGTAGACTCTTTAAATTTCCATCTGTTAGGTTTACTACATATTTCTAGATAGTTTCCTTTTCCTATTTTAACTTATTGTGTTTATTTGGAATGTTATGGGATTGGATGAATTTGGCTGCATGTTTAAGATGTTGATGGAGTCATTCTTATGGCAATAATTTAACCAGCGAGAACAACATTTGGCAACAATTTAGAAGATGGCAGTACGAAGACATCTTCCCTGTTTTGCGAAATAAACAACGAAAAATATTGCTGAGAATAAAGGGAAATTATCTTATTTACAGTTAATTGGTTTCGGTGGATAATGGGTCCCGTAAATGCACATAGTATGTTCTCTAGACATTTCGGTGAAATATATTACCATATTGCCTTGTAATGCCTTAGGCGACATGATATCCATTGCGGTCAAATTGAGGCTATTTTCGTCAATATATGTATTTATTAATTTTTATTCTGGCCTCTGCATCTAGAAAGTGTCGTGTTATTATACTAATTTGATCTTCGGTTGATTTCATCGCTTGACAGATGGCATTTTCTTGGCGGTTGCTTGGTAGTGAGGAAAAGAAAATGACAGACGTTGACACGTCGCACATCTGATGGTGGGCGAGTTTCAGAACATAGAGAGAGATCCAATTGTTACGCCGTTTGGAATACTTCAAGGCCTAACTCTATTCACTTCGGCCCAACACAAGGATGTTACAATTTAATATCGATTGTGAGCAGCATCACTGCATCAAAGGTACGTTAAATTCGAATTAAGTTGGTTCGGATTTAGATTGATATTTGGTTTAAACAAGACAAGCATAAGTAGTCTCAATTTGAGCACAAATGGAGCTAGTTTAACTTAATTAAGTCATATTTATCCTTTTCAATAGGCCAAACGGCTTATTTTCATCTATGATTTTTTTAAATGATAAATTTTTACTTAAAAAATTTTTAAAAATTAAATATTCATTTATTAATCAAAATCATAAAGGTATTTTTTGTCTTTTTGAGTAAAAATTAAAAAATAATAAAACTAATTTTATAAAAATATAAAATAATATTAATATAATAATAAAATTAATAAAAATTTTAAAAAATTAATAAAAATTTTAAAGAAAAATTATCATAACCGTCGGTGGTGGCCATTGTTAATTTAACCAATTAGTTGAAAATAACCACTTAATTTTATTGGTAACTAGGTCATTGAAACGGTCAGATCTGGTAGTAAAAAATCTGACGGAGATAGTCAGATTTAATCGTTATTGCCATCTAGGATAATCAGTTTTAAACATATTAACTTTTTTTTACTTTCTTTGATGGTGGAGACAATTAAATTTAATCGTCTCCTTTAAATATTTGACGGTTAGATTTAGTCATTTTTTCTATTAAAATAGTTAAATTCGATCGTTAATAAATTTAAGTGATCAATTTTTTACTATCTGATTAGATTAAATGTGGTCAATATCATTGATGATATTATGTTTTTAAAAATATTTATTTTATTAATTTTTTAAAGTTATTTTATATTAAAATTTATTTTAATATTAATATTATTTATTTTTATAAAAAATGTTTTTGTATTTTTAAAGAAAAAGAGTAGATATTTAGTTTCTTAAAATGTTTTGGATGAAATTTAACTATTGAAGAAAATCTTGGGTGGGCATAGTGGTTTAGCCTTTTTCAATAATTTTTTATTTGCGATGGATATTTTGACTAAGTTTAATTCGAGTAAATTGAATTCAAAGTAATCTTTATCCATCCATTCAGATCAACTCAAAACACCCCGCGGATCCGGCCACAAAAATAATGCGAGGATATTGTGCCACATATTGAGTGTTGGATTTGGAATTTCCTTGGCATCAGAAAATTCCGTGTCGGTGAGATCCGTTCAAGACGCGCTTCAAAAATTGCGGACAGCTCATCGACCAGGATCTCTTGACGCCTGTCTCATCAACGCATTAATGGTTATTCCCTAAGCTCGCACTTACCTTATTTTTCCCCTCAAATTCCTTGTTAGTCTTAATCTCAGTTAGAGGATTATTATATCTTCAGGACTGGACGATTTATTTCCACGCAAGGTTTTTTTTTTTATATAATAAATTTTTATTTAAAAATTTTTAAAAGATTAAATAATCGCTTATTATTTAACTTTTATTCAATTTTATTAATATTTTTTAAATAATTAAAATAATAATTATAAAAATATAAAAAATATAATATAAAAATAAATTTAATATAAAATAATATTAATATAATAATAATAAATTTAAAATATTTTTAAAAAATTAATAAAAAATAATATAATATAATATTAGAAAAATTAATCATCGTTGTTGATAGTGATGGTTATTATAAAATTAATTAAGTGATTAGAAATAGTTATCTAGATCAATTGGTTAAAGATCTGATAGATGTGATTAGATCTAGTGATTTCTATCATCGAAGAAGGTCGCAAATTATTAATTTTAAATAGGTTAGTAATTTTTGACTATTTTTGATTGTCAACATAGTTAGATTTAATCACTTTTATCATATCTTTAACAGTTAGATTTTACTTTTTTAATTATTGAGATAATCATATTTAATTATAAAAAAAATTATTTTTAATTACTTAATTAAATTTATGGTAATCATTGTCATTATAATAGTGATTATTTTTAATATTATATTTATTAATTTAAAAATTTTTATTATTATTTTGATATTATTTTTTATTATAATTATTTTTATAAAATTAATTTTATTATTTATTATTTTTAAAATTTTATATTAAAAATATCACTTAAATTTAATGATTAATAAAATTAAGTTTACAATGAATGTTTGATTTTTTTTCTTTTTAATTTTACGTGAAAGTTTGTCATACAAGAAAACCTTAAATGGAATAAGTGTTTGGCCTATCCTTAATTATTAAACCATGACGTAAGGTTTTGCATAATCAGGATGCCATGTCACAACCTCATTTCATTGGTCTTACAAGTACCGAAATGAATGTTACCATTTCAAATGCAGTTTCAGAATCCGAATTAGATCGTTCATTCCATTCACCTCTTCCCAAGTAAAATTATCTGTCTCGTTCCGCGTGTCATAGTTAGTAAAGTTTAGTTCTAATTAAATACTTTAATCATAATTAAACAGACTTTAAAGCCAGGAGGTTGCCACGTCATTATCTCTCATCTGCCCCTCTTAACATATTACTAAACAAAAAAGCCATTGCTCCATGCTGCGCATCCGTATGATCTTAACCACAATCAGGCCTCCGAAACCTCAATCCAACGGTGTCAAAGCATCTGGGACTCAACTTATAAAAAGTTAAGATCATAATCGAAGTTAGCAGGAGCGCCACTTCCATAAATGGTAACTAACACACGTATTTCCCTACAAAAATCTTTGCATTTAGAGTCAGTTTTTGATAGATTCTGATTAACTCTCGTCCATAGATTCATTTTGCTCGGACTTGGATCAGATCCGATCAGAATTTGAAGTGTCAGTGGAATGCGCGTCGGTTTACTAGTGTTCTTTTGATTTGCTAAAAATGACGATCTCCAGTCCTCTCACTCCCGGCCAGGTAACAATGCGTCGCCGTTTTGTTTTGTTTTGCTTCCAGATCTCACTTAATTAGAGTTAAACAACTGTTTGATGAATTGCAGGTCTCGTTTTTCATCGGAATAGTTGCCGTGTTTGCATCATGGATTTATTCAGAATATTTGGAGTACAGAAAGAATTTATTGCCGAACAAAGTGTAAGTTCAACAGTTTGGATCGTTGAAAACGATGTCGTTTTTATTGTTGATTTTACTGATTTTATGAGTTCGGTTAGTAGACACTCTGATGTCAGTTTGGATGAATTGAGAGCTGGTGACGGGACGGTGAAGGAAGATGACAAAGCAGTTCTTCTAGAAGGCGGAGGATTGCAATTAGAGTCTCCGAAAGCTCGGAGTTCGTCTGCATCTTCACCTATCTTCAGGTTGTTTTTTGATAGCTTGGATCCTTCACGCGGTTGACTGATTATTGGTTTATTTTTCGCTTATGTGCATTGTATTTGTTTAGATTTCTTATGATGGAAGAGGCATTCCTGATCGAAAATCGTCTCACGCTTAGAGCTATGTAAGTGGGTTAGTTCACTGTTAAATTTATTATTATTATTATTTTTTAGTTTTCTGTTTTTGCAGTAATTTATAATTAGTGCTAGCGATTAGATTGTGATTCACCCTTCTTTTCATTGCTTCTCTGTAACAGATCTGAATTTGGTGTGCTTTTGGCTTACTTTTACATCTGTGATCGGATGGATGTCTTTGGGTCAGCAAAAAAGGTAACATTGATGAGTTTATCTTATCATTTTCTTTGTTCCAAGTTTTAGCGTGAGAGTTCATTAGTTGCTAGTTCATGTGGTTGGAAAATTTTTGTATTTGAGGAATAACGAAGTTGTAAATCAATATAAATGTTAAATTTTAAACACTTGACAAGAACACTCAACATGATCTTTTCAATTTAATGTAGTAACTCTCTTAGATGTGTTTGAATTTGTGTCTACATGAAGTTTTGAGTACTTCACAATCACAATTATTATGCCAGTCACATTTTGGATATATTTTAGTCCTTTATTTATTTTTTTAAATTTTACTTTGCATTCTTTGCTTAACCTAAGCAATCATCTGTCTGTGCAGAGTTACAATCGGGATCTTTTCTTATTTCTCTACTCCCTTCTTATCATAGTTTCTGCAATAACTTCCTTCAAGATACATCATGATAAGTCACCATTCTCGGGGAAATCCATACTCTATTTGAATAGACATCAAACTGAGGAGTGGAAAGGTTGGATGCAGGTTTGTCACCTCACTCATGTTTGCTTATGCTTATCTATTTATGTAGGATGAAATATTTGATATGCTTCATTCTTGTTGGGAATGCTTCAATTGTATCATTGACTAGATTCTTTGGGTACAATGTTCAATATTTGTTATCTACTGTAACACATTTACTGAAGTGCTCTTCCAACTTTTGTAATTTGCATGGATCGCTTTGCTTGATCCTGTGATTTTTAATGTGAAAAAAGAACAAAAAGAGTTATTCAAATTCACTT
Organism: Anacardium occidentale; assembly: GCA_026122585.1. NCBI lineage: Eukaryota > Viridiplantae > Streptophyta > Magnoliopsida > Sapindales > Anacardiaceae > Anacardium > Anacardium occidentale. Next base: position 111,015 of record JAJEJH010000529.1, on the reverse strand, counting down.
GTAGAACAGGCATATGCTTTCTAACATTTTGTGTTTCCAACCATAAATAAGTGGTCTTACTCCTTCTACTTATCTTACAGGTGTTGTTTTTGATGTACCATTACTTTGCTGCAACAGAAATTTACAATGCAATCCGACTATTTATTGCTGCTTATGTGTGGATGACTGGATTTGGTAACTTCTCATATTATTATGTACGCAAAGATTTCAGTCTTGCAAGGTTTGCACAGGTATGTATCTTTAATGGTCCAAGATTGCTTGGTTTAGTTATGTCTATTGTTAAAGTGCTTCTTACTAATGTGTTGAGCAGATGATGTGGAGGCTTAATTTCCTGGTCTTGTTTTGCTGTGTCGTCCTTAACAATAGTTACATGCTGTATTACATTTGCCCAATGCACACTTTGTTTACTCTCATGGTTTATGGTGCACTTGGTATACTGAACAAGTATAATGAGATTGGATCAGTCATTGCTGTAAAAATTATTGCCTGCTTCTTGGTGGTTATTCTAGTCTGGGAAGTACCTGGAGTGTTTGAATTGCTGTGGAGCCCATTTACTTTCCTTGTTGGTTAGTAATGCTCCCTAGCTTTTTGTCCTAGTTAAAACATGGGAGTTCGAACTAAACCTAATATCTTCAAGTGTTGCAGGTTATACTGACCCAGCCAAGCCAACATTGCCCATCTTGCATGAGTGGCATTTCCGCTCAGGGCTTGATCGTTACATATGGATAGTTGGGATGACATATGCTTACTATCATCCAACGGTAAGTCTCTGTCATGTAGAAAAAGAAAAAAAAAATCAAGTTTATGCTTTAGGTTTGATGTATTGTGTTTTACTTGGAAGATCTCTCTGGATTTGTCCTTCTATGTCAAGGCCTAAATAATATTCAATGTTATAATAGATCGAAAGGTGGATGGAGAAACTAGAGGAAACAGAAGTGAAGCGCCGACTGTTAATTAAAACAGCTGTTGGACTTGTAGCCCTAATGGTATTGTAATTCTCTATATATATTAAGATATTATTTTAAAAATGTTTTTATTTTTTTCAATTTTTGTTGCTGATGCAACCGTTATTAAATTTCTAGGTTGGATTCATCTGGTTCGAGTATGTATACAAACTGGATAAGATTACTTACAACAAGTATCATCCTTATACCTCGTGGATTCCCATAACGTATGTCACTTCCATCTCTTGTAAATCAAATATTCAAAATAAGAACAATATTTAATTGTGTTTCATTTATTCTTTTGACCAGTGTCTATATTTGTTTGCGAAACATCACACAGTCTTTCCGTAGCTACAGTTTGACTCTCTTTGCGTAAGTGACTTTCAAGTAATGCGTGCTATTTTATATCCATTTTTTTCACTTGTATAAAAGCTATGTCATTCTGATGTAATTAGCTTTGAATGACCTTTTTTATTTGATATATTGCCTTTTGTTTTGTTCACTAGATGGCTTGGAAAGGTAACACTGGAGACCTACATCTCACAATTCCATATCTGGTTAAGGTATGCAGAAGGTGGCTTGTAAATGGTGCTAGTATATTTATGATTTTTCCTTTGTTAATTGTTGCAGTGAATTTACCCTTTTGTGTATTTGATTTATAGATTTTGTTTTCTTCACACAATTCCCAATCACTTGCAGATCGGCAGTTCCTGATGGACAACCTAAATTGTTGCTTTCACTGATCCCTGATTACCCAATGTTGAACTTTATGCTCACCAGTGCCATATATGTTGCAGTAAGTGAACAAAGTTGTAGTTTAAAACCTTGAAAATACGGAGCAATAGCATCCCTTTTATATTGAGATTTTGTTGCTCATGTTGCAGGTTTCTTACAGATTATTTGAGCTGACCAATACATTAAAAATAGCATTTGTGCCCAGTAAAGATGACAAGCGCCTTCTCTACAACTTGGTTACAGGAGTTATAATTGCCACTGTTTTGTATTCCCTGTCTTTTGTGTTCTTGAGAATCCCCCAGATGTTGGTAAGATTTATTCTTCAAAATCTATCAACAGCTGTTCATTTTATATGTTTTCAGCTGTGTTAGTTATATTTGTCTAATATGCATATTTGTTAGTATCGTATAATATACATGTTTATTAGTATCCTACAATACAGGTGAAAAATAATATGCATTTTAGGGTGTATCAAAAATTCATATGATACTGTAGACGTATCGGAGAAAATGATATGTATTGATTCATATGATAAAATTATCGATTATCAATATAGACTGATACATGCTTTTTGGGAAAGTGATGATATGATAAGGGTGCATCTAAGAATTTTAAAACTTTGAAGATGTTTTGATATTTTTCTACGATGATGACATGACAATTGAAAGTTTTTATTATTATTTTATTATGATTCCTTTTAAAAAGATGTTCTATTAATATGATGTATGATACAAAAAAAAAAAAAAAAAAAATTAGATTTTTTTATATACAACATGAATCGTGATTTGACTACCATGCTAATATATATAAAAAACTCACAACGGCTGAGCACGGATATTCCAAACACATGAACTGAGATTCAGAGTGAGAGATTTACATTTAAGCCAGAAGCTTCTGTTTAACATTCTAATATTTTAGGCATGGTTCATCACTGAGAACTGCAGTTTTGCTGACTTAATTTTTTTAAGCAGGTGTGAGAATACAAGGGAGCAAGATTATGCTCTCAGAGTTGATGGAACGACTACATTTCCTGGTAAGTTCGGGAAACCAAACTACAGAATGGAATCATTGGTGAGTCACCAGGCTGATAATGTAAAAGTTGATAAAGCCTTATAGAGTGTTTGAAATTGAGACAGATGTCTATAGTATAGGAAGAAGTTGGATATGACCTCTCTAAATTGTGAGGGGTTCTTGCTATGTTACTTGTACCACTACAAAAGTATGATATATAATGGCATTCAGATTCATTTTTTTTAATCTACACCCAGAAGAATGAAGCTGTTGTTGCATTGATCAGACAAGAAAATAAAATAGTGCCCTACAAGGGAATAATTAGGCCTCTTCTTATGACGAACCATTGATCCTTTTAGTCTTGAATTAAGCATTTTATGTTGGTTACTAAGACTTGGTACATTACATCTATCTAATGTTGCTGGTGATACTTTGGGTTAAATTTGTTTCGAATTAATCATAAATAAAATTTAAGCTAAAATTGATCAGAATCTGAATAAGTTTATATCAACTTTAGATCTACGACAAGTGGAGATTTAAATTTGGTGTAAAATTTTTTTATCAGATTTGAATTAAATTGATTGGAATTTTAGTGTTTGAGATGATTTGAATTTGCCTTTTTTAATCCAATCGAGTATCTATCCTGAACGGTAGTTTTTGAAACTAGAAATGAGGTTAAAATTTTTTTAAAGATTGTCAAAAATCCATACCGATATTGGTTTATGGCCAATAATTTAAAAAGAGAGTGCGGCAAGAGAGCCAACCATTCAACGAAAGAGATTGGAGCAAAGAAAATTTAGCTTCATCTTAAGTGTAATCGAAGCAATCCGATTAATGTTTCATTCAAGCTAAGCTTGATATTAAAACAAAACTCAAGCTGGGTTCAATGATATTAAAATAACGCTCAAGCTCGTCCGGATCAATGACTTGAACTTACTAAAAAAATTACTTTTTAACTCATAATTTAAATATTTATAATCTTCCTTTCTCGTATTCTCATATTTAAAGTCTAGCTTTAACGGGCTCACCCCGTAGAGAGCATAAATTGATAAAAATTAGCTTGCTCATTCTCTAGTCAGGATTAAATTTAAAACCTCATAGTTCCAAAGATTGTCTTCTTTTTCCCCTTTCCTCAATAACCTAAATAACAATGCAGCCTTGGCACATACATTTTCAGTTTAGGAGTGACAAGTGTAAAGTTGCTCAAAATGTTTATACAGCGAAAAAAAAAAAAAAGGAGATGAGTTCATAAATGGGTAAAAATGACATGCTACTTTCAAACTCCAGGTTATAGGGATCTGTCACCATGAGCTGCGACAGTAGAGCTTCCCCTCCATTCAGAATATTGCACATAGTTCTTCAGAATATATGCACAATGTCGTAAGCAAATCTGTATTTGTGTTAAGAAGAAACAGCTAAACGCAAACGCAGGGGCAAGAACAAACAGATCAAATTAACATTTTAAGATTCATAGCATGTTACTTCACTCTTCAAAGGCCTTTTGGTTATGCAATTAAAATGAGGATGCAACCAATGTCTTAAAGCCCGGACCGGCCGGTCAACCACTCCAACCCAGAAACCAATATGAATTCGAGTTAAGTCTTAAAGTGATTCAAGGCAGTGGACTGATTTGACCCAACAGTCAAACTGATGTGGTCGAACAGAGTGAACTGCACCTTAGTTGGACCATTGGATTGGAGCAATTGGGAAGACATGTACCACACCTGAGTTGGATATTAAAAAGACACAATTTTGCAATTGTTAAGACCTGTACCTTTGAGCTATACCATCAAATCAAATTCGTTTTTGTATTGAATTAATTCAATTCAATATATGGAAAATATTAATTATTGCACTGACATCACCAATCAGACCAGGCTTTGATCGAGTCAACATCCGGTCCCAGCATTAAAACGTTGGATGCGACAAGACAACAAACGTGCTGAGATATGAATGCCACAAATTGAAAGGCTTCAGCAGGATGTTCCAAGAGTGAACTGTGCAGCTCAGGGAAACATCATTCAAGGAGAACCATGCAATGTACCAATTTACTATTGTTTAAATCCATATCCTAAATAATTAAGGTTTCTGCTATTACCCATTTTAATTATATGAAAGGATACGTCCAGAACAGTACGAACGACTGCAAAAATATATAAACAGAAAGTTAGTTTGCTACAATAATTGAATAAAATATGATAAGAGGATTTATGAATGGAAACATGCAAAACAATTTATTTTTGTCAATCCTTGTTCCAGGAACATTTCAATCGATCCTAAACACATTTCTTCTTATAGAGAACGAACATATAAAAACTAAAAGCAGTGAGTTCTGAAAGTAAACTATTCTACCATACAGAAAATTGCTGTTAAAGGGGCCAGCGCCATACAAACGAATATAAATTCTTTTAGATATTTTATTTCAAAAAGAAATAAATAAACAGAAGATAGAGAAGTGTACCATAAGGCCACCAGTGAAGCCATCAAGTAGAATCCGGTTCCAGCTGTCAAAGTATGAATGAACTGAGAATTTTGCCTTGGTTATGAGTCCAACAGAAGCCATTGCCATGATAAGAAAATAAAAAATGAATCCAGTGAGGCCAGTGAATCCCAAGATTCCAGCAATGACCCCACCAATGATAGATAAAAATGTCCGACTGCAATGATGAGAAAATCTTGGTTAAGTTTCGTTATTAACATAGACAATGTGCTGCAAGATAAGCACAATAAATCTTTTAAGGCCCTGATACAGTAATCACAAACTCAATCAATAGCCATGAGGTCCATGATCCAGTTTAAACATTTAGATAACTTTCACGCGTATTAAAGCCAATTTTAAAGCATCTTAATCTCTCTTTCTATTATGATTCCAAATGCATGATACGAGACTTGAATTCTATATTGAAATATATAAGCTTCTAATATGATATTTATATGACTTTGGACTCTCTAATTTCATCAACTAGCTTTTGGGGTGGTCGCTCTCCTAAGGTTTGTATCATTTGTGATCAGAATCATCATTACATCTCTCAATTGTAATTGTGTAACATGGGTGATAACGCTAGCATTACAACATTCACCTCAGGATAGCAAGGTGTAAGCAAACAACCAGCCTGAGCGCTGAGGTTGGAGAGCATGGGATCTCAAGTATAAGATATGAGACTTGAATTTCATATCGAAAAATATGAGCTTCTGGTGTGCCGTTTAAATGAGGCTTGAATCCTACATCAGAAAATATAGGCTTCTAGTGTAAGGTTTATATAACTTTGGGCGCTTTAATCTCATCAATTAGGTTTTAAGGGTGTGATTCTCCAAAAGTTTGTATTTTTTGAGTTCAGAACCACCATTACGTCTCCTAATCGCAATTGTGTGACGTGGGTGGTGCCGTTGGCATTACAGTGTTCACCTGCGGCGAAGGGAGTTGGCAAACAACTAACCTGCGTGGGCATCCAGACTGCAAAGTGTGAGATACCAAGTGTAAAGTATGAGACTTGGATATCATATAAAAAACTTTGAGCTCCTAGTGTGCTGTTTATATGATATGGCTTCGGATTCTCCAATCTCAAAAGTTAGTTTTGGGGTGTAGTTCTCTCAAGATTCGCATCAATTTCCCACATACTTATCCCACGCATAATTTTAATTTCCAAAAGGATAATGCGACCAACCACCAAATTTGAATAGCATTAGCAAAAATCTCCAATAAGCCTTAAACTTTGAAGGGTACTAAACACCATTTATGCATCATGCATAGTCCTATGGGTTTGGTATCTAGTCACAACCCTGTTTTATATAATGACAACATGAACAACTCTATTTGTTTTCAAGGATACAAAACAAACCTGTAATATATGATTTTCATGTTACTCTGCATATTTTCAGCATTGAAGGTGTGCAACTCATTAGCGGCCTCACTTGATTTCTTTCCAGATCCACCTGAATCACCATGCCCCGCCATGTTTTCCACCTAGTTGACCAAAAAAGCAAAAGAAAACAAAAGTGAACAAACCATCCATAAACTATATGCAAATTACTATTCATAACTTAGATTCACAGTTTACAGAAGTTCCACTTCAAATAAAAAATTCATACATTCGAGAAACCCTAAATATTTAACAATACCTCCAAAAAGCTAAAGGCGGGAGTTCGGGCTAAAGAAAACCTTAGATTAAACGGGTGCATACAAGAAACATAACCAGAACACCAGCAATCAAAATTCAATAAATCTTACTACAGATGCATCGATCCTAAGATGAAAAAACTCATAATTTAAATTCAAAAGCAACACAAAACCAGAACACAATTCCAAAAAGTAAGCAAAAAAGGGAATCAGAGAAAATTCTCAGAGCCTGTTCAATCCGTGAATCAGTCAAAGCACCACAAAAAAAAATAATTCTAAAGCACTTCAAAACGACATGCAAAAGGCACAGCTTACGCACTTCAAACCCTAACCTTGGCCAAAGCATTCCGAATTTTCTTACTTACAACAAAGTTCAACCGATTATTCAAGCATAAACTATGAAATAGATCTGAAAATTCTAAAATTTTGGATTCAGTGAAAAGCTAATCAGCTCAGCAAAAAGGGAAAAAACAAAGTAAGAGAGAATGAGATCATAATTCATGATAAACAAACAAACAAACAAACAAACAAATCTTTACCGAAACAATCAGGGAATACGAACGAGACTTTCTACTGAAAACCGGCTCTGCGTTGATACACACGCACACACATATGTGCATATTATTTTATTATATATATGAGCTTGGGCCTTTTGTTTAAAGACCATTGTGCTTGCTTTGAATTTGGGCTCATATCTAGAAAATATCACAGTGGGCCAAGTAGGCGTCTTATCTGTTTGGAATAAAACGGGGCGCCGTCCTCGGTGTCCAACGCCGTCTTCTTCATCTTCTCAATTGGGTCCGGTGTGTCTTGAAAGGATTCGATTCATGAGGTACACAATCCTTTGTTTTAGCTTAGGAGTTCTTGAATTCAAGTTCTGAGCTTTAGATATTTTTGTTTTTCTTTTTTCTGTAAAACAAATAAATAATGTACTTGAAAGAAGGGTGCTCCTTACTGCTAAAAGTTCACAAACCTTCAATTCCTTTTGTACTAAACACAAACCCAATTCTGAACCCTAATAATTTTAACAAAAATGATGACCGAACCCAGAAAAAGCAATCCAATGTTGAAGAATTTCAAGTGATCAACCGATTAAAACAAGAACCCAACATTGCACTAGCTTTAAACTACTTCAAATCAGTTGCTAACTCAAACTCATTCAAGCACACCCCTTTAACGTACCAACTTATGATTGAGAAGCTTGGCCAAAAATGTGAAATAGATGCAGTTCAGTATCTTTTGCAACAGATGAAGCTAGAAGGGATTGGCTGCTCTGAGGATACTTTTATTAGTGTTATAAGTTGTTATCGGCGAATGGGGTTGGCTGAGCAAGCGTTGAAGATGTTTTATAGGATAAAGGAATTTGGGTGCAAACCGAGTGTTAAGATTTATAATCATATTTTGGATGCATTGCTTTGTGAGAATAGGTTTTCAATGATTAATCCGATTTATAGTAATATGAAGAGAGATAGGATGGAGCCGAACGTGTTTACTTATAATATTCTTTTGAAGGCGTTGTGTAAGAATAATAGGATTGATGGTGCTTGTAAATTGCTTTCTGAGATGGCGAACAAGGGGTGTTTGCCTGATGTGGTGAGTTATACTACTATAGTATCTTCGATGTGTAAGGCTCGTAAGCTGGAGGAAGCGAGGGAGCTTTCTTTGAAATTTGAGCCTATTGTGAGTGTTTATAATGCTTTGGTTAATGGGTTCTGTAAAGAATGCAAAATTGAGGAGGCCTTTTTACTGTTAGATGAGATGGTGGATAGGGGAATTGATCCTAATGTTATCACATATTCAACAATTATCAATTCTTTGTCTGATATTGGGAAGGTCGAACTGTCTCTTGCTGTTTTAGGTCGGATGTTTGTGAGAGGGTGTAGTCCTAATATCCATAGCTTTACTTCCTTGCTGAAGGGCTATTTTCTTGGAAGAAGATTGTATGAAGCTCTTGACTTGTGGAAGCGAATGGCTAGAGAGGGATTTGTGCCCAACGTTGTTGCTTATAATACCCTAATACATGGTTTGTGCACCAATGGGAATATGGAAAAGGCTGTATCCTTTTCCTATCAGATGGAGGAAAAGGGCTGCCCCCCGAATGTGACGACATACAGTGCTCTAATTGATGGATTTGCAAAAGCTGGAAATTTGGTTGGTGCATCTGAGACATGGAACAGGATGATAAGTAATGGCTGCTCTCCTAATGTTGTGGTATATACCTGCATGGTGGGTATCCTTTGTAGGAATTTTATGTTTAACCAAGCTCATTCTCTGATTGAAAAAATGGCTCTGGAAAATTGTCCTCCTAACACAATAACTTTCAATACATTTATCAAAGGATTATGTGACTGTGGAAGAGAAGAGTGGGCAATGGAAATCCTTGATCAAATGAAACAATATGGGTGTTTGCCTAATGTCACAACATATAATGAGCTACTGAATGGTCTTCTCAAAGTAAACAGATTAAAAGAAGCTTTTGAACTTGTTATGGACATGGAAGAAAGGGGGATTGAGCTTAATATTGTGTCTTATAATACCATATTGCATGGGGTTTGTCATGCTGGTATGCTTGATATGGCTTTCAAGTTTTTGGGGAAAATGCTGGTAGGAGGGAGAAAACCTGATGCCATCACATTTAACACATTAATTTATGCCTACTGCAGGCAGGGTAAAGTCGGGGTTGCTATGCAACTTTTGGATAAAATTAGAGCTCGAGAAGAGTGGAATCCAGACATAATCTCATACACTAGTATCTTATGGGGAATCTGTAATTGGACTGGCATAGATGAAGCCTTCAGTTATCTTCAGATGATGTTAAATGGAGGTGTCTGTCCTAACATTGCCACATGGAATGTGTTAGTTAGGTTTTTGTTCAGTAACTTAGGTCATTTGGGGCCAATTTATATTTTGGATGATATCACGGCTCACAAGTAAGACACTTGATTGTTTCTGCAGAAGTGCAGCAGTCAAACAGATATATTGGTGCAACAGATGTCTGTATTTTTTGTTGCATGTTGGATTTCTGAGAGGTCTTGTTGTTGGGCTCACACTTGGCACAAACATTATAGAGAAGGCAGAGAGACAGCATCATGCGGTTTCAGTCTGATTCATGGCAGGTAATTATTTAGCATGAATTCTCATATTCAAACACAAATCCTGTTCAGACTTGTAATGTCTTTTTGCTTATTATTGTGTTGCAGACGAAAATGTGTAGAAAGTAGAGAGGGCACATGCATTTGCCAGCTCTTGCTTGCTATAATTCCAAACCAAGCTACATGGATCAGGTGTGTGCCAGATCATCAACATAACCTCTTCCTTCGCTGATTCCTGATTGTTTCATCAATTTAACTTATACACTCCACTGAATTGAAGAAATTGTAATGTTAAGAGATCTTCTATGATTCTGGGTCAACTTGTGCCATTTCTTGCATGCTGCCAGTCAAGGTATGGTTGCTGCAGGCTCGGATACTGTTGTTTAATATTCAATCTAAAAAATGGGTTCATTCTGATTTGCAATAGCAGTTTGTAACAGTCTGACAGGCAGTCCTAAAATCTTGCCTACGTTTATGTGTAGTATAACGTTGGAATTGTAACATAAATTATAGCTTATTTTTCCATTCATTGTCTAGCTTTAGTACACAATTTCAACTTTGTAAATGTCTGCCATGGAATTCTATGAAGATGGACCCATTGGTTTAAAAATCCTACAAACGAAGAATCACAGAATAGATTCGCATTTTTTTGTGGCCTATTGTTATTATCATTAAGAGATTTGCAATTCATTGCGTTATTATTAATATAAAGTCAATTTATGTTAAAATTATGATATACTGTCTAACATTTTCAGATGCTCTAATTTAATGTGTTTTTAGAAGGTCTCAAACCCATAAATCATGAGCTGGATGAGTTTTGAAGGGCATGAGCTCAAGCTCAAGCACTTGAGCTTGAGCTCATATGGGTTCGACATTGTTAGTATGAGCTTGAGCCCATGCAAGCCAAGTTTAATAAACTTGGATCAAAATGACGTATTGTATTATTTATATAATGTAGCACTAACGCAATATGCAACGTTTTGATTTGGCCAAAATAACATTATTTTATCTACATTTGCAAGCTACTTGTGAACCTATTGAGTCAAGCACCTTAGGGCTCAAGCACAAGTTCGATAGTGTCACATACCCACAACTTGAACTCGAGCTTGATCCATAATATGTTGTTTTGAGCTCAAACAAGCTGAATTAGTGAGCAAGTGTGACTTGAATTCACCTCTATGTGAAGATATATACTCAAAGGAGGAGATCACACTAGTTTCATTTGATTTGGCACGATAAGCACTTAATATTAGGATGAAAAAAGAGCAAAATTAAGCAAAGGTGAACGATTCCATGCTTACTATTTCCAAAAACACTTCTTCTGGGCTTTTATTCTGTGTAAATGAGCTTTAGCTATGCGTCCATTTCCGCCCTCTAGGTAGAAGCCTCCAGGGGAACTTTCATTACCACTTTCATATACAATTCTCAAAATTTCCTCTGGAGTTCTGTCATATGCAACTGAAAATTCATCACCAGCCAGCACGTTGCCTCTTATTTTCCCTTCAGCACCCATTGACTTTGAAATAATAAGCCCTTCATCTTTTAATCCTGACCTCCCAAGCTTATTTCTCAGTTCCGAAATTCTATTTGTGAATTCAGCTACTGATATATCATACGGATGCACTTTCTCCGATGCTTTTTCTTACAACAATGCTCTAATGACGGCATCTTGCCCTGATTCAACACCCAAAAGCCTTGCAACAAGCTGAAGAGAAACACACGAAGTAAAAAATTAAGCCAAAGTTGTCTAATGGAAGATGTATTTTTTATCGCATTTGAAATTTGGACTTACCCTTTTGGAATCAGCCCCTTGGAGTTCAGGATTCGCACCAACACATCCAGTGAGACCAACGTAAGGAGTCATATAAGATGCAATGAGATAATTGGTGGTATTACTATAAGGATCAAAAGGAGGATTCAAAGGCTTTCCAAAAGCTTTGTTTATCACTGCTGCAAATGATTTTGGACTCAAATCCAACAATGGCCTTGGAAATCCTTTTACTGTATTCTTAATAGCCCTGCCAAAAAAATAACACTCAAATAGAAACATGAAGAAACACAAGGCATAAAACAAAAGCATTATGAAAAATATATTATAAATAACCTCGACTGTCCAACTTCTTGCCATGCAAATTGCAAGATTACATCTTTAGTGAAAGGGTCAAGATTGGCCTTTTGGGCACCAGTGGGTGGAGGACCTCCAATGGTTAAGTTCGGAGCAACCTTGTCCAATCCAATACCCGAAGCACATACAAGAAAACTCAGCTTCTAAATACTCTAAATTCAATAGGAACTCAAGGAGATCAACATCAGATGCTGGCATTGAACTGGTAGAATATGAGCCTGGAACAAGAAGCAAGGCCAAAATGGCCATTGCTGAAAGACTGAAAGAACTAGGCATCACCATTGGCTTAATGTTAATCTTTTCGTAACTTATTGAACTGTTTGGAGAGTGACTGATTTGCTGCAATAGACAGGCCTTTTATATAACAGATCAAGAGCGGCCTTATTTATGAAGACATATTTGCTTTTATGTCCTTGGATTATGGATATCGCAGTTAACATGGAAGGTTTATATTTTTAAATACATGAGAAGCAATGCAAGTTATATAACTACAATAATTAGTAATATACCAATAGTAAACCTGTTTATGTTAAGATATAAAACAATATACATGTAAAATCATCTTTTATGATTATCTTTCTTTTTTGTTAAATGTTTCTGTTGAGAAAATTCAAAAATATCTTTGATATATGAAAAATCGAATATAAATATAGAGTCATACTAATTATGACGAGATATCTCTCAAATTTTGTGTCGTAAGTGTCATAATATACAAGTCTATGAGGGCCTATGTGGAGCTAAGGCTGGATGGAGGTAAACTAGCTTGAGCTTGAGCTCTGTATTGTCAAGTTCAAGCTTGAGTTTGAGAGATATTTAGTTTATTATACTCGCAAACCTATAAAAATTTAATTCTAATAAATTAAAATGATATCATTTTGATCATTTTTTGTTTGACTAAATTACCAAATTACGTTTAAGCTCAACAGAGCTCGATGTTGCAATAAAACTCAAGCGCAACTTCTCTCAAGCAAGTCAAGCTTGAACTAGTTTGAAAGCTCACCAGGCTCAAGTTTCTTTCCCTCAAGCCAAGCAAAACTTGAGTTGACTCAAATTTGAGTTTAATTCAATTTGATTTCACCCCTATGTGTGACATAGTTCTTATTTAACACATTACTATTTTATTTACGTATCAATATTACATTTGACAATATATCACTTAGAATATAAAATTTTGTGGCATGTTTAGGGATAAATTTGTGATCAAATGTAATAAATTTCTTCATAATAATAGTGTCAATGCAAATTATACGTGATAATTTAACTATTTAAAAAATATTATTAAAAATAATAATAAAACAATGAAAGGAGAGGATTATTCGTGAGCTCAAAATAATGACAAACACAATAAAAAAATAATTTAAAAACTATTATACCCATTATTTTAATCATGAATGGATCATATTACACATCATAAACTTAAAATAATATATTCTTAAAGGTTTTATATACTTACTTTTGTTTGAAAGTTTTTCATCTTTAAATGTTAAAGTTATGTATACATTATTATTCTTCGTCTAATATAGAATGACATTAAAGCATTCACGTGAAGTATAAGATCTGAAGAAGACGATTGGAAGACATAATAAGTCTAATAGAATCCTCAAAGAATGATATATATATATATATATAAGAGTATTTTAAATTTTGATAAAAAGTCGGTAATACAATACAAATATATGGACAATTATTTATTATTTACACATGACCATTTATGTGAATAGTATTAGATCAAATCTTATATTTGATTGATCTTCAAAATATGTAATAAGATTATTAGATAAGATTATATTTATCTAACATTTAAATATTATTTATCTAAGTTTGATAAAGTTAACTCTTTGATATATTTATTTCAACATTTCTACTTTTGAGTAGACAAAGTCGCATTTAAGTTCAACAATTATATAAAACTCCAATTCGAACAAGATTCACTCCCTACAATCCAATCCAAGGCTCCTAAATCCCTCCGGCTATCCTATTTTATGTATATTAGTAGTAAATAGATTTCTGATAAATCTTCGATCAATCAATCATTTGTATACATACTAAAATTGACATCTAATACAACATTAAAACATTAAGATAATCTCAAATGATGAAGTGTCAATAACATACATGAGCATGTCAATAATCATATAATATAATAGTCTTGAAAGATAAGATATAAAATTAAAATTAAAGTCTACCTGGGATACCTCTGGAATTGTATTAACCACCTTATGGGCAACACTTCAACTTTGGAAAAGTGTGCCACGGAATTCTATGAAGAGGGACTTCACTGGTTTCAAAGTCCTGCAAACGAAGAACCACGTAATTCTCCTGCATTTGTTTTCTTGTGGCCTATTGTTGTGATAGTAAGAGATTTTCAATTTCTTAAATTGATCCTTCATTGCATTATTGTTAATAGAGTCAATTTATTTTAAAATTATGATGTCTTATATTACGTTTTGAGATGCTCACGTTGAATAATCTTATAGTCACGCAAGATAATATTGTCCTTAATTATGCTTGATTTGAACTCAAAGAAGCTGAGCTAGCGTTGGAATTGGAGCTCCGCCCCTACATTAAGGCATATCTCAAAGTAGAAACACTCGATGGAGACGCAATTCATTGAAGTGTTATTTGATTGGCACAATAAGCACTTAACATTAGCATAAGAAAAGAAGAGCAAAAGTTAAACAAAAGTGAACCAGTTCCATGCTTATTATTTCCAATCACTTCTTCTATGCTTTTATTGTTTAAGTGGCCTGCTGCTTAAATGATCTTTAGCTATACGTCCATTTCCACCCTCAGGATAGAAGCCTCCTGGGGAACTTTCATCACCACTTCCATATACAATTCTCAAAATTTCCTCTGGAGTTCTGGCATATGCAAGTGAAAATTCATCACCAGCCAGCACATTGCCTCTAATTTTTTTTTCAGCACCCCTGAACTTTGAAACAATAAGACCTTCATCTTTTAACCCTGACTTCCCAAGCTTATTTCTCAGTTCTGAAATTCTGTTTGTGAATTCAGCTACTGTTATATCATATGGATGCACCTTCTCCATTGCTCTTTCATACAACAATGCTCTAATGACTGCATCTTGCCCTGATTCAACACCTAAAAGCCCTGCAACAAGCTGAATAGAAACCACACAAAGTAGTAAACAAAAAACGCCAAAATTGTGTAATGGAATGTGTAATCTTTGTTAAAGGAGGTCAAGGATGGACTTACCCTTTTTGAAACGGTCCCTTGGAGTTTAGGATTTGCACCAACATATCCAGTGAGACCAACATAAGGAATCACATAAGATGCAATAAGGTAATTGATGCTATCACTGTAAGGATCAAAAGGAGGATGCAAAGGCTTTCCAAAAGCTTTGTTTATCACTGTTGCAAATGATTTTGGACTCAAATCCAACAATGGCCTTGGAAATCCTTTTACTGTATTCTTAATAGCCCTGCATAAAAAATAACACTCAAATGCAAACACGAATAAACAGAAGGCATAAACAAAAGCATTATGAAAAATATATGATAAATAACCTCAAGTGTCCAACTTCTTGCCATGCAAATTGTAAGATTACATCTTTAGTGAAAGGGTCAAGATTGGCCTTTTGGGCACCAGTGGGTGGAGGACCTCCCATGGTTAAGTCTGGAGCAACCTTGTCCAAGCCAATACCCAAAGCACCATACAAGAAAAACTCAGCTTCTAAATACTCTAAATTCAATGGAAACTCAAGGAGATCAACATCAGAATCTGGCACTGAAGTGGTAGAGTACGAGCCTGGAATAAGAAACAAGGCCAAAATGGCCATTGCTGAAAGAGTGAAAGAACTAGACATTATCGCTGGCTTAATGTTGTGTTGTGTCCTAGGCAAAGTATTGTTTATATAGAGCTTGAAGAATGAAGCGGAGAAAAGAAAGTGTAGAGTTACACGTTGGGAGATGAAAATGTTATGTCAAAAATTTGGAAATGCCGCGTGGGTTTGTTACAATCTCATCAGTTACAGATTCTAAAGACGAGGAGAATTAACAGGGTAGCTGAGAATTGTGTGCTCAAGTGGGCAAACTATTGTTTATATAGAGCTTAAAGAGCGAAGCAGAGAAAAAAAAAGTGTAGAGTGACACGCTGGAAGATGGAAATGTTACGTCAGAACTTGGAAATGCCTCGTACAATCTCGTAAGTTATAGATTCTAAAGAGGAGGAGAATTAGTAGGGTAGCTGAGAATTGTGTGCTCAAGTGGGCATAGTCTTTGCATGGTAAGTTAGAAATATAGAAAAGGTAAAACCAAATTTGTCTCCATTTGATCGATGAATAAAGGTATTAATATTGACTCAGTTTGTACTGAAGAAATGTGATCTTGAGGAAGGCTAAATTTTAGTATTATCTTCTTGATGTGAGCACAGAAAGAAACAGAATATTGTGCAAAGATTAAAGGGGAAAAAATGAAAGTAAATGCACAGGAAAAAATTGCATGAATATAATATTTTATTTATAGCAGTAATGCCATAGTTGAATTTCATTTTGTAAGGATTCTTTCTATTTAAAGCTGTGCATAAATGTTCCTCAATACCATGAAGAGGTTATGGAAAGGTCAAGTTTCTTCCCTGTACTAAAATATTTTTGGAAAGGTCAAGTTTCTTCCCTGTACTAAAATATTTTTAGTTTCGTTGCTTCTAATTCTAAACGGATAAAATTTAAATAAAATGCAACAAAGTATTTAAACTAAACTGATTTAATTTGAATTCATATTTAAAATTTATATTTAGTTTAAACGAAATGAAGTCAAACTGAAGTTATTATTTAACTTGAGTTCGAGAGCTCACTAGCAATTTTGCATATGAGCTCGTCATCTTTGGTAATTTTTCTTCTGCTTACATAATTATTTTTTTCTTTAACGATTCTTCTCCTTTCACTGCAACTTGTAATTTTCTTTGATAATACCATTCACCATTTAAATCAGCTCAAATGGTAAACAGTATTAAGAAGTTTAGGTTTATCCTTATTTAGGTTCAATTTGATTTAGACCCACCTA
This sequence comes from Anacardium occidentale, assembly GCA_026122585.1. NCBI lineage: Eukaryota > Viridiplantae > Streptophyta > Magnoliopsida > Sapindales > Anacardiaceae > Anacardium > Anacardium occidentale. The sequence goes on along the minus strand of JAJEJH010000529.1, from coordinate 93,970 downwards.
TCATCAAATAGGAGATAAATAATTTATGTCATATTCCCATATGCCAAATGTAATATATGTGCATTGAATATTTTATACCAATGCATAATACAAGTTTTGAGTGTTAGGCATACACACATAGAGCATGTATAATGTCAAAAATAACTGTTATAAGCTCTGAACAGGTCCATAACAATCTGGTATCAGTGCTGATAACAATAACAAAATCATTTTCCCAGCAAAAGAACTGATTCAATTGAACCAGTAGATTTAAAAGACCAAAATGCATAACTTCAACAGCTATAATTCAATTCTCAAACTTACACATAGCAACAGACAGTAAGTGTTCATCTACGATTGATAATATCAATATAGCCAGAAACTAAGACAACAATAGTTTATTATCTAATTACTTTCTCAGCTCTAAGATTTCTTCTCTCTATGGTACTTGCATCAGGTGATTTATTATTCTTTTCTTTTTTATTATCATCATCTGTGTTGACAATACCAACACCATCTTCAACTTCATCATAGCCATCCATCTCTTCGCCTTTGCCATCCCATGTTTCATCAAAATCTTCATTGTCATCATAGGCATCATCATAATCCAAGTCCTCATCATCGTCATAACCTTGCATATCTGCACGCAAAGTGTGGAACTCGGGGGGTGGAGGGCAATCCTTTGTAATAGCATTGTCCCTTTTTATCACAAGGTGTCGAATGACTCTTTCATCTTTGTCTAGCATGGTCTTAAACTCATTAATATATTTGGCTTCTATCTCAAAGTTCATCAAGATGTAGTGGGCATTCTTGGCTTTCTGTATTTTGTATGCCAGTCTTCGAAGACCCCAGTCATTAAATCTCCAAACCTTGCCTTTCTTCTCCCTTAAAAAATCTGCAATAAGTATTTCATGATTATATGGAACTTGAGCAAGAAACATAAAGCAAACTTCTAAAATGAATATATTCCAGTCAAATTATATCAAATATATAAATCAGAGGACCCCTGTTTTGCGTATAACATGCAGTATGCTGTGGAAACAGTTGAATGGAACCAAGATTGTAAGAATCTTTTGTGTGAAGCTGAATAGGGAAAATTCAGAGGCTAGGAAACATTGATACTTTAGACTTGCTTTCTGTACAATTTTGAAAGAAATGCACTAAAAGATATTTCAATGATCAGTTAAGTTTCCATGCTTAAAGACCATCCCCACGTATGACTTGCCCACTCTTCCCCAGAAACGGCTGGATAAAGATTGAGATGCTCATCACACCCAACCTAGTAGGCGCTTCATGAAGTATATTTAGTGATCAACAAAGGGGTAGTGAAATGACAAACACACAGGGAAAGCGACGAAGAGACCTTTTCTGCTTCAAGCATCCAGTCTAAAAAATAACAATCAATGGCACATTTCATTCACAATGAAAAAGACAACTTCAAAACCAAACAGTACATAATATTGAACAATCAGCCAAATAATTGCTCTAAAAATATCCTGAGTCCAAAAATCACCTTGTAGTTTCTCATTGACACTTCCAACCTCTTCTTTGTGCTTCTCATGAATTAAATAAACCACTTCATAGTGGCGCACTGCACAAACAAAGGAAACATTAAGTAAAAAGATGTATCCTAAAGCATATGAAATATTCAATTTACAAGCTAGTTAAGAATTTTCTCCCACCACATTTCCTTAAAAGAATTCTGAGAAAATACACAAAGAGCATTACTCAACCAAGTCAAGCTATCCATTCATTGAATGTAAAACAGTCACAACACTTCAGATTCCACATTTTCACCATATACAATGGCTCAAACTGCAATTACCCATTCCACGAAAACCTTGCAAAAATTTAATTTTTCAGGGGCTTTTTTCAGCAACTCGGTCATTAGAAGAGAGAAACAAAATCCAGAAACATTACTTACTTCTATCCACAGGCACTTCACTTTGCAACTGGAGGTTAAGAAATTCATAGAGCTCTTCTGAAGATATTCAAAACATCACAATCAGTACAATAAACACTGTACAGGTCAAAAATTTTAAAACTAAACGCATATTCACTTACCCTCTTCAGCATCAGCAAAATCAGGAAGCAGTCTACCATCTTCCCGAACCTTTTTCTGCAACCCAAATTAAAACAAACCCACGTCACAGAATCAACAGCAAATTCAAGTAAAAGTAAAAAAATTTTAAATTCCAACACCCTAAGCAAAACTTTAAACTGCACTGACTACAACATAAAAAATATAATATATAACCCAATAAAATAAAGGAAATGGAGAAACAAAAGAAGCTGAAAAAAACAACCCCATTCACAAAATCAACCACAAATTCAGTAAAAAGGGAGAAAAAAAAAAAAAGAAACTTTAATCAAATTTTGATAACCAACCACAAAACCCTGTCCAGTACTGACTAAAAGATAACAGCTTCATCCATAACCTCATACCAGTGACTAATGACTACAATACTCGAAAGAAAAAGAAACCCAATGAAATAAATAAAATTGAGAAACAAAAGAGGCAAAAAAAAAAAAAACACCTCTTTGAGGAGAACAGCTTCAGGGAAGAAAAGAGAGTCCTCGTCAGGTTTGGAAAAGAAGCTGTGAGTGTCTCCCTTGTTCAGATTTTTCTTGCTGCTGTTCTTAGCGCCTACCATAACAGATTTTCTAGCGAACGACAGGAAAGAGTTGTTTCGTTTATAAACACTCAGTTTAGGGAGTTTTTCAGCTTGATAAATTGCAGAGGTTGTGTGTAGAAGTGAGTCCATTTTGTTAGAGAGCCAACTGGGAATTGTTCCAGAACGATACCTATAAGAAAAGGGAGAAAGAGGTTTTAAGATGGAGTCTTCACTCTAGAGTCAGTTGAAAGGACAGATAAAAATAAATTTTTTGAGTTTGACCTGTTTTTACCATTGCCAGTTAAGAGTGAGTTGGACCTCCGTCTTAACACCTAGTAGTGAATGGTTAAGTTTACTCGTTTTGTTAAGTCGAAAACTAATAATTTTGATTATGTTTTGTTATCGATGTTGTGAGATAATATAAAAACAATTTAATTTTTTAATTTTATTTATTAAAAGATTATTTAAAAAATTTGAATGTTATTATAATTTTATTTTTATTTGTTAACTTTTTCAAATCATCCTTATTTAAAAAAAAATTATATTAAAAAATATAATATGTTATACAAACTAAAGGAATTAATTTTAAAATTTTTTTAAATGTTAACAAAGTTTTAAGAAAGTTTTTTCTAATTTGAAAAAAGTTTGAACTACTCTTTTTCACGCTTGACTCGACTAATATCTCCCTAGTATGTGAGCAGGATAAAGTGATTATAAATTATATACAACGTCATCTTTCCCATCTTAGGACAAGCATTTTATGTAATATGGAGAAATTCCAAGATTTCTAAACATATTGAAGTTTGAGGACAACAAATCAAACGTCGGTAAAACATCTTAAACTGATTTTCATATCAAGGAAAAAAGATGAGGAAAGATGGTAAAAAGCTATACAGGGTTTGTATATTGGTGCCGCTTTTTCTGCTCATGCTGGCATACAATTTAGTGCAGACAAAATATCTCGAATCAGATTCAGAGCCAATTTTTCCAGGCTCATTGAAAGCTTGTAAGTTTATCATGCGAATCAGGAGAATTTAAAGAAGACATCACCATTGCTTCTTCCCTTTTTTCTTTCTCTTGTTGCCACTGCTATTGCCAGTGCCACGGCCCTTGAAGCCTGATCCGTTGTTGGCTGTTTGACTTTCAGAGGAGGTGCTAGCACCAAAATTATCAAACACCCCGGACTGCACTGCATTCTGTAACCACTCTACAAATTCCTCCTCAGTCATGGATTCATCCAGGTTAGATGTTGGCATCCAACCACCTCTTTGTCCAGAACTTGTTCCCTTGCCAGGACCGTGCTTGGAGATTAAACTAGTGTTCACATGAAAACTTGGCTTGTGTGTGTTGGCTGGACAGCTCATTCCCTGCAGCAAAGAATCCCATCATGTTGTGATGTATTCCAATCCTTCTTAGTATGCAGGTGTAGATAAAGAAAAATATCCACTTTATATCATCTCTGAAATCTTCAAAATTTAGAATCCACAATGACAAAAAACTACCCTTTATTTTCAAGGCATTTAACAAGTACTGATTCATGATGCAAGGAAGAAATGACTAACCTGACATGTATACCATTCGGTAACATTATAAACCTTGCTATCTGCACAAACATATGCAGAAGGCAAATCTACCTGCACATTACACTTCCAGTGAAAAAGCAGAACCACATCTCAAAATTATGTCTTACTCAATGAAGTTGTGGCTTGTGTCTGATTCAATAAATTTATGGGATGTACTTTTGGGATTTTCACAAATAGAGAAGTGGCTAATCATCATAAAAGGAAAAAAAAAAAAAGTCCTGTGCATATAAGAGATTCTTGCCTTCTGCAGTAATCCGAAAGCGAAGGGTTGGGAATATTGTTCAACCCATCCATCTCCATCTTTTGCTAGATGATGATCTTTGCATTCCTTCAAAAGGTAACCAAGGGGGAAAATATAAGCACCAGGAACAAAATTCTCTTATTGAAAGCAACAAGGTCCACCATGCTTACGGAAAGTTAGATCCATCTTATACTGTTAATATGTTCAGTGCCAATATTCATTAATGGCTGGAATCTAAAACCATGCACAACTTTAGAAAGCAAAAGGGGAAACCTGACACCATCTTGCTTGAGATTTTAATTTCTTGGTCTCAATCCACATATGAAAGTTGTTACACTTTTTGCAGGCTATTCTTCTAGAATCTCCAATGGGGTCCTTGGTATCAGCCTCTGACCTTGCAGATCCAGATGCAAAGAAAAAACCACGCCTTCCATTCTGGCAAATCAATCAAAATTAAAAGCCAAGTATGATTTAAGGATCTGATATACCTAGACCAAAACATTACAAGCTAAGATTTTATAGAAGTTCAATGCATTAGATAAACAATATCTAAACTTCCATTTTCATAACACCTTTAGTGTTATTGCTATACTTTTTGAGTAAATATTCTAGTTTAATCCTTAGATGCTTTATATAGTCAACAAATCAATGCAAAGAAAAAAATCATTTCAATCACAAACAGCAAAGAAGATTTATTGAAAATACAAGCAATTTAAAGCTCTGTGAAATTGAAGACAACCATAGTAATAAATAACATAATCAAAGGCCACTAATTGAAGCTTGAAGTCATACAGAAATAATAAATGACAAATGCCGATTACGCTACTTGCAGCATTGACAGTTGCTAATTTCAGTACAAACTTGGAAAATGACAGCAATCAGAAAAATATGGTTCTAATCATTTCTGACTAAACACATGAAATTTTTCTCTAAAGAAATACACAAGTAATGCAGCATGTAAAGCCGCTATGAATTTTGATCTTCAAAGCACAACGTTAATCAGATTCACTTTTTTTAATTCTTTTCATAAAACTACAAACGCTTATTAAGTGAAAATAAGTTAGGGACTTCTTGAGAAAAGAAAAGGGTTGGGTAAGAAACAAAGAGGAGGGTGAGAAAGTTCAAATTTAACAACAAAGAAGAAAGTGGGAAAAAAAAAAAACGGAACAAGAAGTATATTCAAACCTTTTGAGAAGCATTTTGGAAGCTACGGAAACAGTTTAGCAGCTCCTCCCTCCTCAACTCATCATTATATGCTTTTAGCTTGAGTGAGTCTAGGAGAACCTAATAATTTAAAAAAAAAAAAATTCATAGAACATGAAAATGATACTTGAACATAAAAAATTTAGAAGAAAGCAAAAAATTTACCTCATAAGCATTCTGAAGTTTCTTAAATGCTTCCACAGCTTTCTCATTACCCATGTTTTTATCAGGATGGACCAACATAGCCTACAATATTTGAAAACTCCATTATAAATACATAAATCTTTATCCTTTTTCTTCTTTTGTTTTTGGTTACAAGAAGAGTGCAAAATAGTGAATAATACCACATATATAATAATAAAAATTTCCTGAAAGCTATAAGACCATAATTTGGCTACAAAGACCACATAAACAATTTTTTTGAAAAATCTGCAAGACTAGCTTTCATTAACAGAACCAGCAGGTATACTGCAAGTGGAGAAATCAAGTGCGATCATCATAAAAATGAAAAACAAAGATATGATTTACCCTTTTTCTATACTCTCGTTTCACTACAGAAACATCAACATTCTCATATCGTGACAAGCCCAAAGCTGAATAGTGATCAGCACAGTTCAACAACCGAGCTACTTCATCTTCAGAAGTCATCTCAGAGTCAGCCCCACTAGTTGAAGGCACTCCTGCACTACGATCGGCAGATAACCCTGGGGCATTATCAGAGGATGAAGCATGCCCTGACTCACCATTGTAGGAGCCTGGTCCACCTTGCATCCCAGAGGTTTGTTCATGGGCTCCATCGGTTCTTTGTTGATTTACGTTATTCTTTAGGAAGTATATCAGAGCATCACTTGAGATAAAAGACAAATTCAGTGCCAACAGCAAACCAAGCCATCCAACATAAGTCCAAGCACAATATATTGAGTATACAGTTGTAATTAATAGTGCAAGACTCTCATGGTTCAACTTGAATGCCAATCCTGAAACATTTGTAGGTATTAAAACTTCGAACCTCAGTAAAATAAACATCAGGAAAAGAAAAAGAAACAAACAATCAGGAAAAGGGAAAATTGATTACCTCCAAGGAAGATGACAAGCACTGTTGTCCAAAAACTTCCATAAAACCATAGAAAAACAGTTCCCAAAAGGGCAACTACTATGATTGCAAATGCGAACCCAACAAAAAAAGCCACCAAAGCAGCTATAACCTGAGGATGCAAAGTTTGGTTCAACTACATGAGATATCATGCAAAACAACAGCTATTTTGAAAGATCTAGGAGTGCTTCACTAGCTGACAAAATAAGCTTCTATCACATGCAAGGATTATAACTATAACTATAAAAAGAGAGAAGGAAAACAAAAAAATTGAAAATACAGCAGACTAAAAGTACATTTGGTCATGTATATAACCAAATCTTGATGATAACGTCAACAACTAAAGTATCAAGAATTTGGTTAAGAGAAATCACCAATGCTTACCAGGACCATTAGAAACTTTGCCATCCCAACAATAGCAATTACAGAGAGAATGCTGCACCATATCACTGAAAAAAAACATGTTGTCCCCATCCGAAGAAAAGAATTAATGCCCCTAAGAGCACAGTCCAACCAAACCATTGATAAATGGAGTAGTACGATTGCCAAATGTTTGACAAAAATTAAAACAACAAGATAAACTTCCTGAAACTTCATTCTAACATAATCACAGGCATTATAAAACTTTGTTGTTAGAGAAACAAACAATGGCTTCTGACTCTCCAACAACTCAAATGCTGCCTTCATCTTGGATGAAACATGCACCCACAAGTTTCTAACCACAGCATTATTGGAAAACTTAACATTCTCCATTAAATATCTAACATGCAACCCATTCAGCAAGAAACCAAGGCCACTCTTTCCATGTTTTCTACCACGGTGAGCAATTGCTTCTCTCATGTTAGGAGTTTGCGTTGAAGAAATATTTTCAGTGTCATTACTAGAATTGCCCTTGGAAGAAACTGATTGGTCAGTATCCTGCAGATCTGTTGTTTGCTTATCTTTTCTAGGAGATGCCCCACAATTTTGCTTCCTTTTATTGTCATCTCCTGCATGATGATTTTTACTTGCACCATCCACAAAAAGAATGCCTTGATGGTTACCATCTGGGAGATCCTCCGGAGGAAAAACCTTTACCTTGTTGTCTATACCCCGTCCTGTCCTATCAGGGACAGCAGACCCCAAATTTGAACCCTTTTTTCTGTGGCTTGATGCTTGATGATCCAAGCCATTCTTTTGCTGATTACTCTTCCGAGCCATGAAACAATATTTATCAAGAAACCGTTTACAGAAGAAGACAATTCAATCCATTCTAAGCCATCACTGAAGCTCTGCCACGCAACATGGATTCCACAATCACTTGAATATAATCTGTCAACGGAATATATAATCAGTCTGCACATTTCATGGGATAATTAACACTGAAAAAGCAACCAGTAAATGTCTCATAAACAATTAAAAGTGATCCCGAAACAATTGTTTTCTGATCTTGCATAAACTGATGAAACAGGAAGAAGAAAAATACTTCAAGAAGAACAACATTTATGCAGGTAAAATAAAACTTGAAATCTACATAACCGGAAAATGTTTGACGAAATAGTGGCAGAACCACAAATACTGTACTTTTTTGTTTATCAAATAAGATAAATCACACTGCTTCACCGTTTAAAATTTCTCCCTTGAACTGAAAACTTAGAAACGAACTCAATGATGCCTAAAACAAACCATTCCCATAGAGCTCATTGAAATAGAATGCTGAAAATGCTCAAGTTACTTGATGTTAAATAGATATCAGTAAGATGCAACATTTAGATTCCACATCATCAAAACAATTTCACTGCTACCATCAACACAACAAACACACAAAATTATTTCCACATCACTACAAGCTAAAGTTTGCAGCAGGAATTGCACTTGCAACTATAGATTATATAGATATAGAAGTTGCAAGCATAATTATTTAACTCAAATTGAATAATATAAAGCCAGAAAGAAATAATTAAATATTACAAAATAAAAAAAAAAATCCATGTTAAGTATAGGCTAAAGTATCAAATTTCAACAAAATAAATCTATATACTAGAATCCTTGACTCGTATCACAAGAACTCGCCTTGGTGATAAAACCAAGGCAAACCCATTTCAGAACCAAACCTCATCGTCTGGAAAAAAACAATTTTAACCATCCGCAAAATATTTAGAATCAAATTCAGTCTAATACAAAGAAAACTTCAATAATCGATAAAAATCAAATCATAAAAAATAAATAAATAAACAGTTCATTCCAAAGACGGACAAACCTCAAGTAAAGCCAAGCGCAGGCACTTTGTGACACAGCGAGACAAGTCCGTGTGTTTTCGAGCTTTAAAAAAGGGGGCAAATGAAAAAGCGTTCTTCAACTGATTCTGTGGTCAAAGAAAAGAGAGAACGTCAAAACTGAATAGTTTAGAAAAAATATATATATATATTTTCAACTGCCACCAAGGCAACGCAAAGGCAGACACTAACCGGAATCGAAGTTGTGCTGTGCTGTGCTGCGATTTAGTTGTTAAGGACTGTTTGGTTCACTTGGATATCGCTATCTCCAATTACGGCGTATGAATGCCTTGTGCCAGTTCGGATTAGGACTTTCCCAGCGATGCAAACATACGCACGGGGATGGGCTTAAATATGAATTAAATCAAATGGAATTAAACTAAAATCAAATATATTTTATGTTTGACTCAAATTCTTCGGAACAAGTTATAAATAATTTAAATTTAGTTTGATTTTTAAAATTAAAATTTAAAGTTTCATATAATTTAGATTTATTATTTGAATGTGTAGCTTATCAATAAAATAATATTAATAAAGTAATGTTATTTTAATTTTTGTTCATGAGTCAAATAAGATTAAAAATTCTTTAATTCAAATTTAATTCAATTTTATATAAATAAATTTTTTTATTTAAATTTAATTTAAATAAATTTAAATAAAATTGAATCTTTGAGTTAAAGGTAACTCGATTTGGATATAGTTTTACAAGAGGATTATCAAATCATTTTGAAAAAGAAAAAGGTATCCTTTTACACTTCCAAATCTATAAGCGAGACATTATGGCTTTGATTCAAAGTATTTTTCTTGCGCGTTGGGTTACTGTACAAGCCGATACAGTGGCCTTTGGAGCTTGAAAATAAGCTATTTGGTACATGCGGATTGGAGCAGGCTGCTTTTTTCATTGTTTTGTTGGGCTGTGGCTGCTTCAATAAGATGGGGCAAAGCATCAACGACTTCTCTAAAGTTTGAGGGGAGATACATACTGAAACGAATGTTAATTTATGGAAGCATAAAGCTTCATTTGGTGGAAGGAAAAAGGATGATAGGAGAATTAATCTTAGGAGGAACAGGTTAATATTGCAAACATCATTGATGATCCGGCAGTGGTCTTGGAGATGGGTTTTGGGGCTGGCGACAACAATGGACTTAGGTAACTTGGGGTTTTTTTTTTTTTGTAACCGCTTGTAAAGTTCTTTATTTAGGTTTACTCAATTGTTGGTTTTTGAGTTTATTGCTTAAAAAGAGTATAAATATATAGAATTTATTAATGCGGTCGTTAAGTTTAAATGTTTTTTTTTTTTCTTTTGTCTTAGTTTCTTTTACCCATCGTCTTTGTTGGAGTCTAAATAAGTTTCAAGAAAGGCTCAAGATTGGTTTTTTTTTTTCTTAGACTGCTTGGTGGTAGGTGCTGGCTAACCTTAGTTGAGATTAAATTGTACAATTTTTTCATGTATACTTTTACTTACCCAAAAAAAAAATAGTAAATAGGGTTAGTATTTATCTAAATTGAGTTCAAAATAAAGTCTAACTCTAGATTGACTCAAGTTCAAAAGACATATTTTGAGTTTGGTGCCAAATTGACATGTTAAGGCTTAAACTCAGTTAAAAAATTTAATCTAAATTGATCCAAATTCAAATGTTTAGGTTAATTTAAAGTTAATTTATTTTATAAAAACAAACTCAAACATTAGCCCAAACTTGATTTGTTTGATCTAAGCTTATAAAACAAATTCAATTATTAACTTAAACTCAACCCATTATCCACACTCAAATTCGAATTCGAATAGCGTAGTCAAACCCTAAGCATGATAAAGCCCTCACATTAATAAACAATGACATCAAATGCCCCAACCTATGAAGGAGGCTTTCAGATGGTACTTCTCAGTCTCATCAAAGGCCCAGTTAGAAAGTTTTGGAAGTAAATTTCACATGGGCTTCATACTTTGACCCATTAAAATTTGAGATAATATTTTTATTAGCTTTATCTTATTATAAATAATAATAATGTTTATTATTATTATAATTTATCCCTATCTTATAACATCACATTTATTTGTTATAGATATCTATTATAAATATTTTGGACATATATATTTCAAGGACATGCAATTTTTTCATGAATAATGGAAGGAGTGTGATAATGCTCCTCCTCAACATTAATCTTTTCCATGTTATAAATAACCTCATAATTAATTATATTCATTGTAATTATCAATAAGTTGATCCGTGTATCTATTAATAAATATTTTCATTAAAAAATCTGGTGTAGAATACTAGTATTTTTAAGTATAATTTTGTGTAATGCTTTTATGATTAATCTCATTATAATTACATCTATGGGTAATTATCAATAATTTAATCCAAGTATTTACTAATAATAAAGATTTTCATTGAAGCATTTGGTGTTACACAAATGACTCAACCCAAATTTACATCTATATAATAAGAGTCTAATGATCTTGAAGAAGAAGAAGTGAAAATAATAACTGTCTGCTTGGACATGGAGGCCGAGCTTACTGGTTCTTCTATGGTTCTCTTTATCATTTTCTTCATCCAACTCACATGCGCAGCCCACATTAATGTGATCACTTATGGTGCAAGACCTGATGGCAAAACAGACTCAACTCGATCTTTCCTCGAAGCCTGGAGAGCTGCATGTGGCTCAGCTGAGGCCTCCTCCACAGTTTTTATCCCTAAAGGAAGGTATTTGGTCCGGGCAGTGGAGTTTAGAGGACCATGCAAGAATAGAATTACAGTTCAGATAAATGGGACGATTGTAGCTCCTTCAAGTGACGACCATGCGCTTGGAAACTCGAAGCATTGGATTTTGTTTAAAAAAGTTGATAATCTTTCTGTCTATGGTGGCCACCTTGATGCCAAGGGTGCTGCCCTCTGGGCCTGCAAGGAATCTGGACAGAAACACTGCGGAGTTGGTGCTAGAGTAAGTTCTTGATAGCCTCAAGTGCAATAGTCGATTTAATTCATATAAGCAGTGGCCATTTTCCCCCTTATTTTGAAAAAGATTTAGTTTAATACATGAAAAATAGTAACATCGACCTCAAAAAATTGTTCAATTTCTTGTGTGAAGCAGTCGATAACATTCAACGGGGCGAGCAATATCGAAATTAGAGACTTGACATCACTCAACAGTCAGCTGGCTCACCTTGTAATTAATAGTTGCAGCAATGTGTTAGTCCGAAATGTGAAACTTAGTGCACCGGGCAAAAGTCCCAACACAGACGGTATTCACGTCCAGTCCTCCTCCCGCATTTTAATCGCGGGCGGTACCTTCAAGACCGGAGATGATTGTATATCAGTCGGTCCAGGTACCAGGAACTTACTCATCCACAACATCACCTGTGGCCCTGGACATGGTGTAAGGTAATAAAGACTAGAACAAGATTTCGGTCAACTTTCACTATGTATGCGAATGTTATTTTGTATGCTAAATATATATATATATATGCTGCTGTTGTTGCTTCTAACAGCATTGGCAGTCTTGCGAGGAGCTTCAAAGAAGATGGAGTCGAAGGCGTGAGACTGACAAAAGCAGTTTTCACAGGGTCAGACAATGGAGTTCGAATCAAGTCATGGGGAAGACCTAGCACTGGTTTTGTGAGAAATGTTGTCTTCGAAAACATCTTAATGAATAACGTTAAGAACCCCATTATAATAGATCAGAATTACTGCCCCCACAACGTCGGATGCCCTTATCAGGTGCATGATAACTTGGAGATTTCAAAGGTGATTCTTTATACAACATGTTGATTTTTTATTAAAATTCCACCATTAACGGTTGCAGGCTTCGGGTGTGAAGATCAGTGAAGTGACATACAGAAACATACAAGGTTCATCTGCTGATAAAATTGCTGTGACATTTGATTGCAGCCCTAGTAATCCATGCACAGGGATCCGTTTGCAAGATGTCAGACTTACTTACAAGAATAGAGAGTCGAAATCTTTATGCAAGAACGTTGAGGGAACAAGTAGCGGCAAGATAATCATGCCTCCGAGTTGTCTAGCATGAACCATTTTCTATTCATTTATTTGTAGATTAATTTTTTGGTTTAGAGTTTGTGTTTAGCTTTGTAGTTTGTAGGTTTTTTTCTATTATTAATTTTTATAAATTAAAAATGAATTGTATTTATTTGTTGGTATTAATGGATTCTTTGGTCAACAACTTGATAATGAACCGGGTTGTTAAAACTGATTGTGGTCGGGTCCAAATCCGAAAGTCGTAGGTACCAAATGTTACAATAGAAACAGCTTGTTCAGAAAATGGAATTAATCCAATTTGCTTGAAGAGTGGATAGAAGCAATTACCGTGTTCAACTTCTGCCTCTAATCATAGACCAGATTTAAAGAAAATTTGCAAGTGATTTTGACATGGCTTGAATGTTTCATCATCTCTCTATGTTGCTGCAGGGATTGTATTGGAGTTGCCTCAGCTAACCAGTTCATTTTTTTTCATAAAACCAAGCAAATTCACCTCTCAAGAGTCTATACTTAAATCATACAAAGTTGAAACCATCCCAACATTTCCTGAAACAAATTCTGCTTATCTCCACATTACAGAATGGGTTGATTCATACGTATACATACAAAACCAAAGTTATAATCTAATTATGAGATAACTAGAATGGAGACTGAACATAATTTAGTACTTGAAATTTCATGAAGAAACATTGACTTTCTAGTAATCAGTAGAAATCAATAACCGAACAAACTTCATCTTCAGAAGTCACTCCAAAACCAGGATCATCAGTTGACAACGCTAGAGGACCTTAGTAGCATTCTAAATTATGTCTAGTTCATCCTTGAAGTTTATATATAAAAGACTGCAGTTGTTGGTGCCTATTTTTCCGTTATATTATGTTAAATTTATCTGCTTTGAGGCCCTCCCAAAGTAGCACAGAATTAAGCTCTTTCATGTTATGATCTAAGTTAACTGACCTATAAAAAAATTTCATTCAAAACCACAAGTATAAACTGTAATCTTATGATTCGCTGCAAATTTACATAGTCGATTAGTACAATTGAAGCAATACTTGTGCAAATTAAAAAACTTCATACCAGGACTAAAGTTTTTGTCATACTATATAAATAAAGATTAAATGAATTGTGTGCAATATAAAGGATCTTCAACTCATAATCATCTTCTAAAATTTGAATTTGAAAACAAGCTTGACGCACTAGTGTCTGTATTAGAGGTTTACTGTGGTGCAAGTAACAACAACCAACTCCAGAGCACTACAATTTGAAGTCAACAACAAACTTCTCGCATGACCAAGGTCACGTAGCATAAAAATACCAAGCTTAATATAACTTTAACTCCATTTCATTTCAGCTTATCTGCAGACATGTTGAATCACAAAACAAAATGTATGATCATCCACATAAGCAGAATATGCATATAAGAATTTATGAGGCACAGGCATGTAGGAGTTTAAGAAAAAACCTTAATTACAAAGAGAAAATTGTACTCCGGAATGCATGTGCTGAGAACCACAATGGGAGAGTAGAGCTGTTCTTCACAGAATACATCTCTTTCCACAATCTACTCTTCCGATGATACACTAACACCTGCTTATGAGAGGCTAAGAAGACGTATTCATCTGTTTGACTTATTGGAAAAATACTTGGAACCATTCCCCTTATACATCTAAGACTCACCCTATCCACTGTATGCCATTTTTCTCTGTAGTAATCCTTCAACACCCAAGTTTTCATCCACACATCAGAAATTTGAATCACAGACAAACACCCATTTGATTCCAACAAATAAAACCTATTCCCAGACCCATAACAAACCTCATCTGGCAATGTAATCTTCCTCCAAACGTCACACTCCAAATCAAGGGCAAGAATACAAGAACTACCAGTCAACCAATGAAGAGCACCATTCACAAACACGACCTGATTTCTATTCATGTGACTGAATTGATCATCTTGGAAAGAAACAAACTTCCTCCATTTATTCAATTCCGAATCATAAACCAAACATATGAAAGTCCCATCAGGTCTATGACCAAATGTTCGGTGATAACCAGCTAACACAACACTAAACTTATTCATTGTTAAATCACAAGCTAAACCAATCAAAGTGGCCTCACCATCTGGATGAAATCGTGTTATAGGCCTTTCTCTACTCTTAGGGAGCAACTTCAACTCTCTAGTCATAGGATTGCATACATAATAAACACCCTTATCAGGGACACTAGAGCAACACAGCAAGCCATTACATGAAGCTCTGACCTTAACCCTATCATGTAAAAAATCCAAGGACAATTCAGAGACACCTCTTAAGTTATCAACACATATGAGACTAGATTTTGATTCGGTTGAATCTGAGATCTCAACTAATAACATTGGATTCTTGGAAGAAACTTCATTATACAGTTGAACAAAATACTTGTCGGAAGTTAATCGACACCAAAGTTTGCACACTGTTTTTGTCCTAAAAAGCGACTTAATTGGCAGTCTTGAAAGAATTTGTTGTAAAACTTCAGCGGGGAAAAAACTCATCTTTTCAATTCATCACTCAAAATCTCAAATACCCAGTTAAGAAAATTAAAAAAAAAAAGACTCAGATTTGCTTACCTTATCAAGATTTCGAAATGAGTGTTCGATGAAAGTTCATTTTTTTTAATGTTTTGGCTATAAAAGAGATCATTTTTAGAGATTAAAAAATGAATATTTCTGTAGCTTATGGATCAAGGATCGAACAGAGGAGCGATTGTGAAGCTAATTTTGGACAAATGAAGATGAGAGTTTGTGAGGTTTAATAAAGAGCGATCACTGATCAGGGATTCGCAAGAGATTAAATTGTGCAAATTTGTGACGACGGGAGAGACATCGGTTAGCAATTTCTAAGGATAATATCAACGGCTGTGATTAGTTTGTAGAACAAGATGAAGGGCCCGCCAATTTGCATGCTGGGCCACACAAAATTAGTTCAGCCCACGTTGACAAATTGTTGAATAGATGTTCCTAACAATATTAATGTTTTCTATGGGTTACTGTGCTAACCCACCCAACTTGACACAGCCCACAAATTTTACGTGCAGTGCCATGCCCAAAAATAGAGGCCAATTTTACATCATGCATTTTGAAGAGGCCAAAGAACTTATTCCCACCCATAGTTTGAGGTGGAGACAATCCCACCCTCTAACTTTAGAAAACCCGATTTTTCAAGTTTTAATTGAATTTAATATTAAATATAATTATAAACAGTAACATTACAAGAGCAATTTTGTCATTTTATGATTAAAATTTTATAAAATAAAAAGATTTATAAATATATAATATATTTAAAAATTATAAAAAAAATTAAAAAAAATATATTAAAATTTTTTTTAATTTTAAAAAATACAACAACCACCGCAGTCGGTGGCCTCCATTAATAGAGTCAGGTGGTCGTTTTCCACTACTTGGTCCACCTGGCTCCAGAGGAGGTCAGATCTGATCAGTTACAGATTTGGCAAAGACGATTAAATCTGATCGTCTCCGTCAGAAAAAAAGGTCGAAAACTGTTAAAAATTGTCGTTCTTGGTCCCACCGACTGTTTTCGGCCTTTGTTTCTGGCGAAGACAGCCAGATTTGACTGTCTCCACAGAACAGAGAGGGCAGAACTACATAGCCAAAAATGGCCACATGACTCTGTTTATGACGGCCACGGTCGCCGACACCAGTGGCAGTGATTACTGTATTTTTTAAAATTTTAAAAATTAAAAAAAATTAATTTTTTTAAATATTTTTTAATTATTTATATTTAAAAATTATTTTATAATTTTATTATAAATTTTTATTTTTTAAAAGGGTATTATAGTAATTTTATTATAAAAACTATAAAAAATACATTCAAAGGTGAAAGATTGGTTTTTAAAATTTGGAGGGTGGGATTTTGTCCTTTGGCCATTTGAAGAGGATGCATGATGACACCAAGTTTGGCCTATTTTGAAATATAGGATTATGTCAATACAAGAAAGAAAGAAAGAAAGAAATGAATGCATATAATCAACACGATGAAGTTTTATCTTATAGTTTCTTTCAGGTTACCATTACGGCTGAACAAAAATGTTACATTCTTTGTAAATAAATTCCAAATATTTTGCGACCAATATCAATTCAGTTGGTATTCAAAAGATGATCTTGACCCTCAAATTATCCCAATTTATAAAACATCCTGTAGAAAACCTGCATTTTAGCTGTTTTAATAGGTTGAAAACTTGCACTTATGCCCCTACAACTCCAGCCACCACTGGACCTCACTCTCACCGTTGCCATTGATCCAGCTATGATGCCGCGGCTGCCAAGAAAGGCTTATATTACTGATTAATGTTACAAGGGTCCAATTCACTAGCCACCTTTATTGCATGAATCTTCCAAATAGAATTCCACTACAAAATCTAGCACCAAACCATTTGTTGGACACAAAACTGCGAACAGAAAATACAAGAATTGAATGGAGTTAGCAAATTGACATCTGCAGAAGAATAAAGTTGAAAACATACCAGACTCAGATAAATAAAACCTGCTTTCGTTATTTATGTTATTTTCAACATAAGGGCTGCTTCCACCATGTTTTCAAAAAAAAAAAAAAGGAAATAAAAAATATTCATCTTAACAGAAAGAAAGATAAAAAGTTCCATGGCTATGAGAACTGCATATGAGCTTAAAGCAAACACGCTGCAATCAGCACGGCTTGAAAGGTCGACTGTCCATATATGCCAACCTAAATGTCTGGATGCTGCTGCCAAAAATGCATAATATGGCCACCCTGTCCCACAATAGAGTCAAAAGATCAAAAGAGAGTAACATGACAAACAGAAAGCAAGTAAATACCAATATCAGCATTGAATCCACTGAGGGCAAGACTGCTAGCACAAGCGATTCCAAACCCAGAAATCCGCTTCTTAGTTGAATCCCTAAATCTTAAAGCAGTAGACTTCACACCAACTTTCAGATCATCATCTTTATCCTGCATCAAAGGCATAGAGATCATTCATTTTATACCAAGTAAAGACTGATGTACACGTTTTTCCTCATCCCATTTGATCTTGGAACCATGAAATCTTTAAATAATAAAACCACATAAATAGATGAACATTGCATTAACAATAAACATTGCATAAGCTGAGAATGGTTAAACCCTGTGGAAAAAAAAAGGTGCATAGAAACACAAATCAATAAAGTTGTGAAAGAGAACATCCCAATCTTCCATTGCAAAAAATTTCCGATAGATTAATAGTCTAATTCCACAAAAGGTTACAAAGCATTAGCACAGCCCAAAGTAATCATAACCTTCAACAAATATATTATTCTTATACCTGACGTGCATATATTGTATCATACACAAGTGTCCAAAATACTCCTGAAATGTACATTGGAAACCAGATCTAAACTCCCTTCAACCGCAGCCCACCCAAATAAGGCTCCCCAATTAAAGGACAAGCCCAGACACGCTTGAGGCTGAACAAGAATAGTTCGTTTTACAAACACATCAGTCAAACCTTGAAAGACTGTACATCAAAGATACAAGGAATCAAAACAAAATTCAAGTATGTCAAAGTACTATAAGAGCATATAAAGTTCCATTACCCAAAAGGTGAACCTCTTCATGAAGGGGTAAGAGAAGACTAGCAACAAGGATGAAGCCCCAAAAATACGGCTGTTAAAGATAAGATTAATCAGCTCCAAGTATCACAAACTTCATATACATACAGTTGACACCAATTAACAAGATTAGCAGACAAAAATAGTTAAAAGAAAAGGAAAGCTATGCAGCAGAAATATTCTAGCAGAATATACTGTTATAATTTTACCATGGAAATTAAATGTACCACCTATTAATTCCAAGGGTTAGATTTTCGTATATTCGAGTAACTTATCTCAGCTGATTGTAGCTTCGTAATTTGATGCAAATAGAAAAATCATATATCTGATGTTATGTTTAAGATTAAGCAATAAATCCCTTTCATTCTTTTAAGTGGGATCTCATTTGCAAGAAAGTAGCATATAAATTTATGAAATAAGATTAAAAATATGTTGGAGACGTTCATAATCACAGAAGCACCTATATTGTTAAGTTAAAGCAACACCAACCTAACATTATTCAATTGAAGGAGAATCCCAAGACCAAAAGGCAATTCAAATCCAAGAAAACAAAGCCCTTGAAAGGGTGTCAAAAGATCACTAGCAACTGGCCGCCACTTTGTACGTTCCACCTACATTTTATAATGATTTAATGTAATCAAACATCAAGAGTACAACACAAAACCATTCAACTTATTACTACATGTTCCTAGTGGCTTAACAAAATTATTTAAAAATCAAAACAAGACTTGTATAAGTTCCTTGTGACAAAAACAATGAGAACATGTAGTTTGTAGAATTTCGGTTGGAATGCAAAAGTAATTACCTTTGTATCATATCTCTATCAAGGAGATCATTGACGGTACATCCAGCACCCCTTAAAAGCAGAGAGCCGCAGCCAAATAGAGTCAACATCTTCAAATGAGGGAGGTGTCTAGGGGCCGCCTCCATTGTAATTGACCGCATACAAGGCCAAGCCAACAGCCAAGTCCCAATTGGCTTATCAAGGCGGGCAAGCTTCGCATAAGGCCTGGCTGTTCTGGGTAGATATAAGTCAATCCATGAAACGTCATTGCTATTATTACCTCTTTCTTTCTCTTCTTTCTTGGCTACAACTGAAGGTGTAGTATAAATTCTAGCAATGGAGACAAATCTAAGACTTTCTTCAAGATTCAGAGTCCAATGTTGAAAAGGAGGAAATGGGTTCAAAATTAGGGTTTGATATGGGATGAGAGTGAGAGCTGATTGTTGATTTGGCCATGTTGGCCAAGAGAGACGAAGACGGTTTTAATAATTTGGAATGTGAAGCTCGAGAAAGCAGAAAAATTGCCATTTTGATAAATTATTTAACAGGGGCCTTGTAGTTCTTGAGGTGGTGCCTGTGTCTGCTGGATCTTGCAATAGAATGGATGCAAAGAATAAAGAGGGGTGTTGAAAATAAATTAGAATTGCATTTTGAAACATGTATTTGGATGTCAAAAGGAATTGAACCTAAATTAAACATTATCATCAGATTACAGAAAGGAAAAAGGAGCACAGAAGATGAAGATGCAGTATAAAAGACAACACCTGTTTGACATATTACAGATTAAAACATTTATGTCAATGATAGACCAACACCAGCTTATGAGACGCTAAGAAGACATATTCATCTGTTTGAATTATTGAAAAAAATGCATGGAACCATTCCCCTCATGCATCTAAGAATCACCCTATCCACTGTATGCTGTTTTTCTCTGGAGTAATCCTTCAACACCCAAGTTTTCATCCACACATCAGAAATTTGAATCACAGACAAGTGCCCATCTGATTCCAACAAATAAAACCTATTCCCAGACCCATAACAAACTTCATCAGGCAATGTAATCTTCCTCCAAATGCCACAATCCAAATCAAGCGCAAGTATACAAGCACTACCAGTCAACGAACGAAGAGCTGATTTCTTTTCATGTGACTGAATTGATCATCTCGAAATGAAACAAATTTTCTCCATTTATTCAATTCAGAATCATAAACATATGAAAGTCTCATCAGGTCTGTGAACAAACCTTCAGTGATAACCATCTAATACAACACTAAACTTATTCATTGTTAGATCACAAGCTAAACCAATAAAGGTGGCCTCACCATCCGGATGAAATCAGGACTTCAACTCTCTAGTCATAGGATTGGATACATAATAAACACCCATATCAGCGACACCAGAGGAACACAGCAAGCCATAACGTGAAGCTCTGACCTTAACTCTATCATGTAAAAAATCCAAGGAATATTCAGAGACACTCCTTAAGTTATCAACACATATGAGTCTAGGTTTTGATTCGGTCGAATCTGAAATCCCCACTAATAACATTGGATTCTTGGAAGACACTTCATTGTACTGGTGAACAAAATATTTGTAAGAAGTTAATCGATACCAAAGTTTGCACACTGGTTTTGTAAAACTTCAAAAGTCCTCTTTTCGATTCATCAGTCAGAATGTCAAATACCCAGTTAAGAAAATAAAAAGGACCGAGATTTGCTCACCTTACAAATATTTCCAGGGTATGTTCGATTGAAGTTCATATTTTTTTATGTTTTGGTTATAAACGAGATCATTTTTAGGGATAAAAAATGAATTTTTCTGTAGCTTATGGATCAAGGATCGAACAGAGGAGCTTCTGAAGCTAATTTTGCGTAAATTAATTGTCTCCTACGTACTCTTCCACGGCTGCGGTATGCCCTTCTTTCTGTTTAGTTTACAATATCAGGATTACGGGTGAGCGGCATTTTTCAATTATTGACAAACCCAGTGCAAAAGAACATCACACTAAGAAAACAAGACATTTCATCGAACCCTTTGCAAGACAAAAATTTGATACAACCCAAAACAGAAGCAATTACTTAAACAAAACCTTTAGCAGCTTCTTGTTGTATGAATTCATTTAAACGAGAACAATGCGAAAGATAATTGTACCTTTACAACAAAGACTACTGAAACTCTACCGCAACTGAAATGAAATAAAAAACAACAGCTTTTGAAGTTCTAGTCAAATGGAAGATGTGGCAGGGAATGACCCGGAAGTCAAGATTAAATAAAAATAAAATATAAGGATTTCAAGAATGGTAGTGAAATAGAAGGAAAGTCAACATAAAATTTTAGAAAATTGTATATATATTTTTCATATATTAATCTAAATTTTTCGAAGTCTCTTTGACCCTCTTAAGTCCGCTAATAGATGGAAGTAGTTGTAGATGACATTCACAGTAACGGTGGAAAGAGCAAACAGGGGGCAGAAATTTTGTCATGAAGTGAACCGTTGCGGAGGGAAAGAGAGTCGACATGCATTACTTAGAATTTGGGAAAGGAGAAGAAGTAAAATTTGACTAAAAGAATTTGATTTTGAAATTTTGGGAAACGATAAGCCTAAGATAAGATTCATTTGACTATGCCCACGTCCATAATTAGGGTTACTTACACTCTTTATCTTTCATGTTAATTTTTAAATTTTAAAGGAACTTATAATATATTATAATAAATTCTCTTCTTATAATAAAAAATTTGTTCAAAACATAAAATTTTGTAAAAGTTTGATAAAAATAAATAAATATTAAAACAATAGAAAACCAGAAATATAGGATATATGAAGGTCCGATGCTTTACAAGCAAGCCATCCATATTAAATTCTCTGAGGAACCAAATAGCCTATCAAGAGTCCCTCCGGTGCCATGCTATCTCCAAATCTTCTTCAGCCAACTAAATCAACCTCAAGCAGGCTGACGATGAAGGGGATGTCTCTGGTGACAGAAGAGATGAAAGCCAAAGCTGAAGTTTATTATGGAGCTGAAACTTGCAGAGAGAAGTTCATGCTGTTGTTAGCTGACAATGGTTTGCCCGTTGGTCTCCTAACGATTCATGATCAAGACATTGAAGAATGCGGGTACGTGAAAGAATTAGGTTTCGTGTGGCTCAAACACAAGGAGAAAAGAGAGCTGAAATTTGATAATGTAGCTGTACTGTTTGATGTCGAAGTTACTGCATATTTTGAGCAAAACAGGATCAAGAACCTGACCGGTGTCAAAGCCAAAGAGTTTTTGATTTGGATTTCTTTGCGTGAAATTTATGTTAATAATGATTCTCCAAATGGGTCCAATATTACCTTCAAGACCCCTGCTGGTTTGTCCAAGTCTTTTCCCTTATCTTTGTTCCACACCATCCATGAATTCAAGGAGGTGAAGAACTCGAAGAAGAGGATATTTGCACTGTAAGTCCGTAACATATTTTTTACCACCTTTCTCGTTGAAGATAATTAATTGTATAACAACTTCTCAAATAAATTGTTATGTATATTTATTCTGAAATTCATCAATTGTCTAATATGTATAAATTTTAATATATTGAACATATTTATTTATTTATTTAAGGATGTTGGCTTGGTTACTTGAAGCAGTTGAAGTAATTACAAGCAGAATATGCTGAAAAATAATGCTTTTTGGTTTGGAATATGCTTCTTTATCATTGGCCATATTGTTCTCTAATTTCTTTCTTTCGATCTTTCACGCAAGCAAAGGGACAACTGAAGAATTCCACACTTTTGTTCTTATATTATTATATGCACTCGCACCCAGCATATTCCAGTTCTATGCAGCCCACTTTTAATGATGTACCTTCCATGTACACATGGCCGCCGCCCCCCTCTCATTTTGTAGCACAGCCCACAAAGTTCCTCGGTGCACATGGACTCTATCAAGGCTTTGGGGCAAATTTTGGGTTCCTATTTGATAGTCCGATAAAAAATTAAAATATTATTAAAATATATTAAAAAAGTAACGAATCACCGCATAAAAGGATGCAGGCCAGTCGTTGAGGGGCCATAAAGGCACAATCTAAGGGACACTAGATCGTGGCTGAACCTTATAATTTTAGTGGATGATCTCGCCTGCTAAATTTGCCGATTAACAAGTTTAATCTGGACCCGACGACTAAGTACAATGGATTGGAGCCAACACGATAGAACCTACTACAATCTCTATTTCCAGGGCTATAGTCTATTTGATCTAAACTCAGATTAAAAAAAATAAAATTAAGATAAATTAAAACCTATTCTCATGAACAAACTAAATTCAAACTAATTCAAAATTTTATATATTATTTTCAAATTAGATTTGAATTCTAACCCATCAATCTTGACCTAACTCATTTAAATTCAAATTAATCTAGAAATAGATCTTATTCAACCTTAATTTGGATCAAATCCAATCATATCATAATTTTTTTCTTTATTTTTTTATATTAAAAACATTTTCTAAAATAAAATTAAGAAGTAAAAACCTATAGTATCATTGAGATCGTTCCTCTAGAATTCTTAGTAAAATTATATATAATAATAATAATAATAATTAATACTAATTTGTATGTTGATGATAACATACAACTATATGATGAGATATTATTTATTTTTAATTCAAAACTATTCAATCACGTAATAAGACACAAATTAGTATTAATTGATAGAGTACATAATTTTCATGGCAGGAGAATTAACATTGCTATTATCCGATTAAGATCATGTTTCTATTCTTTCAGCAATACTCTAATATATTCCAAAAAAGATTCCTGAGAGTCAGAAGCATTTAGAATATTCCAACAAACACTTGAAGACGTCACATTCCAAGAACAAAGATATAGAGGCCGTCTATGGGAAAACCAGGCTTTGTTGTACTTAGTGACTTGGTGTGGGTCTTACATTATGAACCTCATATGGTGATCTTAAGGATTGTCTATTGAAGAACAATTCATGAGTAACCAATAAATCATGGCTCCTCCCGCATATCTGTCCTCCTCCTGGCCTGTTGAGCCAACCGTGCATCTCTCTCCCTCTCAAATTCCCGGTAATCGGCTCTTTGCAAAAAGGAAACCTTATCCAGATACTGATTCGAGCTCTTCTTATAAGCATCTAACTCCTCCTCCAGTCCCTTCTCTTCCTTAAACTCTCCCCAATCCTTCTTCGTCTTGTCAAGCACACTCAGCTTTGGTTTCTTCCTAATCTGTTCGAGAACAGCATCAACAGCTGAAGTTGCAGGACCTTTGGCCTTTTCAGATGCCTCCATTGAATCAGCATCAACAAGCTTCTTAACTTCAATTTCTTGACCAGCAAACTCCCGTACCTCAATAATCTGGAAAATATATATATATATAGAACAATTCTAACCACAATGCCCAAAGAAAACACTTGCAGGGTTGCAAACCATCAACCCATTAAAGGAATTCAAATAAATCTTAAATGACGTAAACACTAGATTATGAACAAATAATCGAGGAAATAACCCTTGTCCATCAATATTCAAATGCTTCTTGAAAATCAGTTAAAAAACATTAGAAAATTATGAAAAAAATACCTACTATGCAAAAGATCCTCTTACCGTTCATGTACCCAACAAAGCATCGTCAATACCAGACAACATTCTTATCACAAACTCATTAAATTCCAAAGAGACAACTGAAACAAAGGAAAAATAGTGATTACCCCAACTTTCCCCCTGCCTGCTGTAGCAGCTGCGGCATCCCTGACTGCTGACAGAGCAGCAGCAGCAATTCTCTTGGTGTCATCACTGAAGTCACTAAATCTCTTTTGTGGCA
This sequence comes from Anacardium occidentale, assembly GCA_026122585.1. Classification (NCBI taxonomy): domain Eukaryota; kingdom Viridiplantae; phylum Streptophyta; class Magnoliopsida; order Sapindales; family Anacardiaceae; genus Anacardium; species Anacardium occidentale. The sequence goes on along the minus strand of JAJEJH010000529.1, from coordinate 68,788 downwards.
AGATGCCATCCTGCACATCTTGCTCAACGGATTGTGTCTTCTTTGGTGCAAATGCTAAATATTGCTTAAAGTTCTGCAGAGCAAAGTCAAGGAAAGACAACTAAACTTAAGGCTCATTGTCCAAATAATTCCACTGAAAAAAGAACAAATGGGGAAACCTCACATTGGTTTTTGTCAGCACAGTTCCATTCACAGATGAACAAGGCTTGGTTTTGAATGTCCTCTTAGGTACTCCTTTATTCATCTCCTCCCATATGGCAGAAATTTTATTGTCATAATCATTAGTACCATTTTTCTCAACACCAGATCCACCTTGTGGTGTGCCCTTCGGTGCCAAGCCCAGATATGTAATCCAGTTCTGTAAAATAAATTCAAAGTTGAAACTTAAAACCAACTAATTTTGAAGGTAACCCCACTAAAAACAAATATTGAGAAAATCCTTACATTGGATGTTCGAGATGAAGTTTTATTTACATTTGAACTAGGATTGTTAAAGAATGCTTTGACCATCTTATTATAAGTCCCTCCATTCATTTGCTCCCACATGGCTTCCACCCGAGTTTTCAACTCTACCACAATAAAAGAACACATTAGCCACTTTATTTTGCATCAAAACTCCTTCATTTTAAAAATCAACATTGGTAAGTATAGACACTATAACATCATAACAAGTGAGCAACAAGAAAAAAAAATGAAGACTAGAAAATACTAAATCCTCACCAATATCTTCAGGTTGAGACCCCAAGCTTCGACCACTAACAACATTGCCTGAAACACAAATGTCCACGTGATTAACTGCAAGAAAGCATAAATTGCACATACACTTCTAGTGATTGGACTAATCCAGCTTGACCACCCAATTTCGTAGTAACATCCCATCTATATGCCAACCCAGGAAACACTTAATCCCAACAAAAAAAAAAAAGTGAATTCCATAGCCCTTTGAAAACACTTTCCCAAATTCTCATATCAGCTTCTATACAACTAATCTATTATTAACCCAGAGACCCACAAAAGCCGCGTAAAAAGTTCAAGCAAACGAAATTTTGCCTAGTAGGAAGCCTTGAGCAATCAAACCCTAAAGCCTGAATCCTAATTCCCTAATCTCAAAATTTTACTCAATCGTCAAACATAAACAAGAATTTATATATCCTTCTTCTTTATTTCAAACTTGGCAAGAACAGAGCTAGCAATTAATACGATGAATAAAGCAATAAAAATTCAAATTAAATGAAATTACTTGAAAATTTGATGGGAAAGAAGACAAAAAAAAAAACCTGGAACATCGAATCCAACGCTGTTGGTTTCCGCCATCGACATTAAAACCTTTAGAAAATTAAAGCAAGAAAAGTGGATTTGAAACGAACTGAAATTAGGAAGCCTAGATAGATACTTAGAACTGACAAGAGAACATGGAGATGGAGAGGAGGAAGCTGCTTTGGTTTACACGACGTCGTAGTGAATGGAAGTTGTACTTTTATGTGAGGTGGATCGGGCCGGGCCTAGTCCGGGCGCTATGGCATTTACTATCCCGCAATCTTCAGTTCAATAAAAGGCCAAAGGACAATTTCCCACCCATAGTTTGAGGCGGGGACAAAGTCCCACCCGCTGAAATTGAAAAGCCCGGTCTCCCACCCTAGACTATTTTTAATATTAAAAATAATAAATACACAGTAATAAACAGGGGCATTTTTGTTTTTTATATTAAAATTTTATAAATTAATAAAATAAATTTTATATAAATATAAAATTTTAAAAAAATTAAATAAAATTTTAAAAAAATTAAAACAAATTTTAAAAAAAATTTTGAATTCAAAAAGAGCAGCATCCGCCACCTGTGGCGGTGGCCGCCATAATAGAACCGGGTGGCCATTTCCGGCCACCTGGTTCTAGATCTGACCTCCCCGTTCGGTGGAGGCGGCCAAACACATAAAAGTGATTTATTTTAGTTTATTTCAATGAATTAAATTAAGTTAAGTATATGTGAAATTAATATGTGAAATACTTAGCATTATCTATTGAATTAAGTTAAGTATATGTGAAATTAATATTAAACAGACAAACACATAAAAGAAGTTAAAAAAAGAAATGATTTATTTTAGTTTATTTCAATGAATATATTTGTTAATAATTTTTGTATGGTTCATATAAAAGAAAAATATGTTAATATACTAAGATTCAATCCCAAAGAGAATTAAATCTTATCTACCAGGATTCTTATTCCTAACACCACATTTTATGACTTAGCTTTGTATGAGTTAGACGTCATGAATTGCTGACGTGTATCTCCATATATATTCTCATGCATTGTGCAGATATTGCTCGCTAAGACCAAAATATCTGGTTGATCACATCAAACTTGAAGCACATTACTTGGTAAGTTGCACTCAATCAATGGTTAAGATTTGCGCTATTTAACACTTTCTCACAGATATATACATAACTCACGTTAATAGCGTGTAAATAAATCATATCATCTTGGTACATACAGCTGCATGAGTTACCTAGAAATGGAGGCCAAACGACCAATGCCCACCCAAGGTTTCTTTAAATGTTAAAGTTCTACCCATAAAGTTTTAAAAAGCCAAATACCCTACTTTTTTTTTTCTATAAAAAGGTTAAAATATCCTCCATAAAAATAAATAATGTTAATATTAAATAAAAATTTAATGTAAATAATATTAAAATAATATTTAATTTAAAATAATATTAATTTAATAACAATTTTAAAAATAAAATAAAATTTTAAAAAGCAGCCACCGACAACAGTTATAATCACTATTATCATAACTAGGTGGCAAAAAATGGTCACTTGATTTTATTGGCAGTCAAATTTAGTCACTTTGATGGCAGAAATGAACAAATATGACGGTCAAAAATCTAACAGAGACGATTAAATCTGGTCATTTCTCCCACCTTAAAAAGTCAGAAATGGTAGACATGCTTAATATCAACCATTTTATATGATAAAAAATGCTAAATCTAGCTGCCTCCACCATTGAGACAGTCGATTCATATCGTCAATCGAACTAAATAACCATTTTCGACTACTTGATTATGTTAACAGTGGTCACAGTCGTAGGTAATGTTGCCAGTAGCAATGGTTGTTTTTTAAAATTTTTATTTTATTTTTAAAATTTTTTATTATTATTATTTTAATATTATTTTATAAAAAAATTTATTTAAAAAAAATTAAAATATCTCTCTAGCTTTAATCAAAGGGTGAGTAGTTAACTTTTTAAAATTTTATGGGTACCGTGCATTTAAGGAACCTTGGGTGGGAATATGGGGTTTGGCCAGAAATAGAAATATGATTGTATGCCATGCCTGAATTGCATTTACAGCTCTCCATTACCTAAGAATAATTAGAAATATAATTACATTTCCATTTCATGGAAAGTACAGGTCAGCAATCCCGTATTTTACCAATACATTATCGATTACTATAAAATAGTAGTCTACCTATCGCAATAACACATCAACCCGCCAGACAGTTCAAAAAATGGTTTCTTTGAAATGCTACTTCTTTCAGGCTTCAATTTTTCTGGTGATGCTGTTCGTGGCACCTTCATCAGCGAGGCTGAGTGTGAAGGTGACAGCCGGGGTTATCAATGATATTTGTTCCAAGACACATAATCCTTCTTTCTGCTTGGGGTTTCTTAATAAAATTCCTGGAGTAAGTAGTGCAGATATTCCAGGACTGGCCAAAATCACTATGAACTTGGCAAGTTCTAACGCAACAAGAACTCTTCAACTGGTCAAATCATTTGTCCCAAAAACAACTGACGGTAAACTTAAGGAGGCATACAGCTCTTGCTCGGAGCATTATGAAGATATCATTGGTGACTTTGATGATGCTCAACAATACTTGAAAACTGGTGATCCCATGGGTGTCAGTTCTGCAGCTTCAGCTTCCATGGATAATGCCGGTGGTTGTGATGATGAATTAAAAGGGCTCCCAGCAGAACCTTCAATCCTCAAGGACAACCAGGATATGTATAACATGTGTAGTGTTATTTTGATTATTGCTAACCTTCTACCCCGATGAAATGTGTTTGTTCCAAACAAATCAGAAAAAATCAGAAAAAAAATAAGATCAAATTACCAGTAAATTACTGGAGACTCCAAATATATGCTATCTCATCTTTGTGACTTCTAGATATTCTTAAAGCCTCAACAAGACACCAAATACCTGAGTTACAGTGGCAGATGTATCCAAGTATGGATTGTTATATACAGATTCTGATCCAACATTTTGTGCAGAATCCACCTAGTCACTCACTTAGCATTAAGGAAAGGAGAACAAATTGTTCACCAGACTTAAGTGAATATCACAGCAACACATTGGGTTAAAATCAATCTTGAATATGAATAATTTTTGGAGAGCAAAAGAGCAAGCAAGCATAATATCATTTAACATAGGGATAATCTAACAACATAGTTTAATTTATAATCTAAAAACATTCCAAGAATTTGAGAGAATCCAATTGTTCTCTTAAGTATTCCATTTATATACAAAAGCAAGAGACATGACATCACTTACCTTCATAAAAGAATATTATTGGTGGCTAATCGGTTCAGTAAATCAACTAAACCGCAAAATTTGAATAAAATACAAAGATCCATGCTCCTGATAACCAATGAGAAATAACAACTAAGAAATTTTCAACATATATATTATATAATGAATTAACGGTATGTTTGATTCAATGCTTTTGCCGGTCCATCACTTGTTTAACACTTCTCTTTCGTTCTCTAAATATAGATTGTTAGCATAGAGCTCTACCAAAAATTTCTAACCAATATAAGGACCAGGGTGCCGCCACTTATTATGTGTTGCTTCAGCATCATGTATCAGTCTATCAATTGTATAATATCCCTCCTGCAGGTCCACCAAAAGAAAACATAACCAGATAGCCTAGAACTATATAAGCATAAACCAGAATGCTATCCAAGAGTCAAGTTTGTGTTGTTAGCTTGCTGCTTCTATGATCATTGAAGCTCAATGCAGTTTTGGAACAACTTCGCGCAACTTAAGTTAACCAACAATTCCAAAGCATGATCATATCAGCATCATCAACCAGTAGGATCGGTATATCACCATTCCATAAGGAAATGAATGCAATATCAATAGTCAGCGTGGAACCATGTCAATCCCTTCTTAAATCCATGAACACAGGGACAAACAAGAAATTTTATATATATATATATATATATATTGCACCATAGGTTCCACCAACATTTTTGCTCAATGCAACCACAATAGTTTACAATACCAAGGCCCTTACATTCAAGCACTTTATACAGCAGATGCACTGATGCACTTCAAAACTAAGCCTTCATTTACTAAAAAAAAATATCAAACAAGTGTGACTAGTAACTCCATATATAAGCATCCCAAAAATATATTAAAATTCAACAAACAAGTATGATAATCATTACTAACTAGAAAAATCAACCAATAAACTAATTCAAATAGAAAATTTTGAGGTTAAGATGAATAGTTAATTTGTCAAAATGTCTATAATCATTGAGGCAGAACAAACATCAAATGGGTCATGATATCGTGATATCATTCACATAATTAACAAGAGACAAATTATAATAAACGATTAAGAAAAATTTCTTTATACCATACTCTTTAAAGAGATGTAAAAAATAACAAAAGAATTATCTAATTTTAAATGTCGACTATACAACCAATTCAAAAATGGTCTATGTATAAATCAATCACCAAAAAAAAAAGAATCCCAACAAAAAAAATATTAGACGAATCGAGATATAAAATTGAGTTATCTTGAAATTAATGCAAAGGTAATGTACCACGTGCTTCTCAGCTTTGAAGCATTAGTTGTTACTATGTGATAATAACCATTCATTAATTTGTTGGAATAATTGTAACTTTAAATGTTATTTGGAAAAACAAATATTGTTGTCTACTTTGCTAAACTTATTTTATATTATTACATAATAATTTTGGATACATAATCTATCATTATTTTTTTATTTTGGATTTAGAACTTAAAAAGTGTTTTGACTATTTGGTAGTTCATACCATTTAATAATGTTAAAAAGGGATTGGCTACTAACATATAAAATACAAGACCAAAATAGTAACAAACTATATATTTAAAACTTTAAATGGTATTAAAATTACTTTGATAGTTTTATTCAACAATCCTATTAAATATTTTTAAAACTTTAAACTATTCAAATATGAAAATAGTGATAACCCATATGCTCAAAACACATCATATCTCAATAATAGATTGTATCATAAGAAAGTTTCTTCTCCATAAACAAAATTTGTTTCCTTTCTAAGGCTTATCCCTATAATATGGAAGGATACTTGTATATTATATACGTATAATATATGAGTGAATATCGCCGCCACTTAATCAATATGGAAAGATTCTTATAGCTTTTCCTTTTAATTATTCTTTTGAGACCACGACACATGATATTTGATTTTCTGAGACCACAATTTCCCACGAACTCAGAGACAAAAACCCAACCACATAAAGGAAGCCCAAATATTGCGACGCGTTTTATTCCTTGCAATTCCAATATTACACAAACATATTTATGTATAGTACGTTAGCTACATTGTATTATTAATATTATTGGTTGCTGATTATAATTAATACCAACATAAATTAGGCTGCTGATGGTGCAGTCCTTTGGTGAACCAAATCCTCTTCTTCATCCTTCGCCAGGGCTTCCATCAACAAGCTTCCAAGCTTTTCATTGTTGGCCATGGCACTGCAGTTAATGTTTTTGTAATCAAGCGCCTCGTCCTCATATATATCACACCATTTTTTCACAAGTATTTTTATGTCTTCCCTTTCCATGTTTTCTTCTTTCCCCGTGTACCTCCATGGCTTCGATCCCTATAAAATTTAAGTTTATCCATTACCATTAATTATGTTTTTTATAGGCTTTGAAACCCTAATCCAATATCTATTATATGTTTTGTCCATATGGATAATACTTTAAAGACTTACTGCAGCACAGTAGTGGACTACTTTCACTTGGTCAAGGTTGTCTATATTCTCAGGGTGGCGCCATAGCATAGCCAAAACAAGGTTGTAGACGGGAGGGATTGGCTTGTAAATTTCTCTGAAGTACATATTTAGAAAATCCTGCATGCAAAAATAATTAAGCATGTTGCTTGACAATCTTTAAGCTTGATTAATTAACAATTAATAAATTAGTTACTTACCTGCTCAGCAAATGAAGTTGGAGGAGTGACTTTGAGGGTATCCAGGAGATCAAAGTAAGTCAAAAGATGAGGCTCAAACACAAACATGCCGGCATTGAAGTAGAGAGGAGGAGGAGACCCCATCTCCTCCGGCCACTGGACCTTCTCCGGGCACTGCTGGCAGTATCCGATCTTGTACTGAGCTGAATCACTCCACGTCTTTTCGCAGAAACAGTCCATAACAGCGTAAAAGTAGCCGTCCGGTGCATCGAACAGATGATCAATATTGTCAAAAACTTGAATGTCGCCGTCCAAATATATCATCTTCTCGTATTCCACAAACTACAAAACAAAACCAACAAGATTAATTTTGATGGTGATCACACACATGCCGCCACATTTTAGAGTTGTTGATGTTTTTATTTACCTCCCAAATACGAAGTTTGGAGTAGTTGATGACATAGTAAGCCATGGCGAATCGTGTCTGGTTCTCAGGAGGACAAACCGGCTCAATCTCCCGAACAACACAGCCTTGAGACTCGAGGATTTGGCGGTGATCTTCGGGGACATCAGGCAAAATAGCAACAACAAGAGGGTAGGCAGATTTAGCCTTTCTTAAACCCTTGGCTAAACCCACAACACCTTTTACATAATCTCCATTGCCGGCCAAGAAAGTAACATAAGCTCTCCTCTTCGGCATCTCTACCGACTCTATGGTGGCGTTGCTGGTCGTTATCTCAGATGGAGACATGATTAACATTAAAGTGAAGAAACCAAAAGAAAGAAGAACAAGGTTGTTTCTGTTGTGAAATATGGGAAGTATTGAACTCCTTTATATAGAGATTGAAAGGAAGGATATACAAACTGGTAAGAAGAAGATTTGTGGGGAATTGTATGATTTTGTTAACCTGTAAAGATACAGTGTTATTTCTGTGAAGATGTTACACTTGCCAGTTTCATGGCAAGACACCTAAGAAAGGTGGTTTCCTTTTTGAGAGCTAAAGAAAATTCACACATGCAAGTTTTCTGAATGGGGAACCTTATCAACTTTGTAGGCTAGTCGGTGGCATGACTCCATTGCTTAATTCAAATAAATTGAATTTGAGTTAAAACCTCATATATCAAATTCCTCAATTCGTATTTTTGATAGTAAATAAAATTAAACAAAGTTGAAGAGGATTCGTGCATGTCACCATTTTAATTGAGTAGGGAAAAAAAATCCCTGATCAAGGCGACTTAACAGGTGGCAAGATCTTTGCGCTTCAATCAGCCGCGAATTTGGTGAATCTTTTTGGGCTTTGCTTCGGAGTAGAAATTAAGTTGTCAACTAGAAAAAAATTTCAACTCTACGCTTACATTTGACTTGTATTTTAATAGTATTAAAATCGAAACAAACAGTTTATTTGGGAATCGAAATCATACATTGATTTAAAATTATATATAGTATTGAAGCATAATTCAATTATAAGAAACAAGTTAATTCAACGGTCACGATGATATTAAAATCATATCATATAGTTAAAATGCATTTTAAATTAAAATTATATTATTATTATATTAATGATGTTCACGTAATAAATTTTTTATTCAAATTAATACTTAATCGAATCCAAAAATATTAATACCAAAATACAATAAATGCAATATTCTTTTTCTCTTTATTTTGTTTTTTTATTTTTTTTAAATGGAGTAGGTTCATTGAAAAAAGGTATTTAATCCTTTTATATTGAATTAAATAACTAGTTTGAATGTTAGAGCTTAGAAAGCATATATAAATATGGAATATGTTAGTGTTTCAGTGGAGTCAACAGAATATGGAAAGGAAGTACTCAGAATTGAACTTATTAGTGGAAGAGCTCTTCAAAGGCAACACAACAAGAATGAGAATAAAGCTGGGTTGGTGTCTCATAACGGAGATCCTAAATAATGAAATTATTTTTTATTATAAATTATTTGTTTAGGCTATCTGAAAGGGACAATTGTGTATCTACTATTACATAATAGAGATGGATTAATTAATTTTTACACAGGATTTACTCCATTGAAAGTGTGACAATAATTTGGTCAATCCATTTTATTATATAAACGTAAATTTTTAACGTGGTTTGATTTAATAGAAGAAGTCTACATGTGTTATTATATTATTAAATTTTTAGTAAACATTTGGCAACATATACAAATTATCCTCTCTTACGTTTACATATAATTTTATATTTCTAAAATAAATAAATTAAATAATGATATAATCACATAATTAAATATATTTAAATTATAGTAGATTGAATTTAAACACCTAGAATTTTATTGATTGATTATTTTTTTACGATATTATAAAAATAAATGATAAAGATAGAATATCGTCTATCATTATAAATATATATATATATATATATATATATTAAAAAGACCATTAAAAACGAATAAATTTATCAAAAAATTATTATTTTTATCATTTTTAGATAAAAAGAAGAGGGTTTTTATATGTATTTTGAATTGAAATGTACGTAAATATAGAATCTAAAATATAAGTCGTACGCATTTGATTAAAGTATGATCGGACAATACAATAATATTTAGAATATATAAAGGTCATTGGATAAAAAATGTTCGCCGCACGGGTTAAACACCAGGACGGTGGAGGAGGCCTTCAATTTGAAATTGCATACAATTATTGTTCAATCAATTAGCCACCAACTTAAGCATTGAGAAGAGCCTGTGTATATACACGTACATAATGCATTGATGATCGAATCCATAGAATTCTTGCGAACGAGCAGATGAAGACGTTCCATGTCGTTTTATACACCTCATGCACACACTATCACCCGTGTTACATCAGTTCTATTTCTATAAACGTCCGAAACGACACAAAATGACAAGCCATATAAATAAATAAAACTATCGAGACGATAACAAATCAACTGGAAGTTTTGTATACGAAATAAATTGTTGAAATGTAAGTATAAAGTTAAATTCAGGATAAGATAGTTTAAATTTGAGTTTAGCGTAAATGAGTCTAAAATAAATAAGTTTAAATTTAATATTTGAAAGTTATCGAATTCAAATCTATAACAAGTTCGATTCATAAAATTATGAGTTAAAAAATCTTGATTCAAATTAATTAAAGTAATATTGTTTTAAATCAATATGCATCAAAACAATATTATTTTAATTATTTCATATGTTTAATAAATCAAATTGAATCAAACTCAACAAGCCTAAATCCCAAACCAAACTCGAACTTAACTCAATTCAATTCTAACTACGCATATGAACCTACAACTAGTAAAATAGTTAATTAAAGTATTGAATTTTTAACTATTGAGTCAGAGGATTTAGATTCGGTTTTTCACTCTCGCAAAGACTTAAATATTATACATATTAACGTATTCTCATATGTTTGTACTAAAAGAAAAGACTCTCATGATGAATTTGACTTTTAAATTTAAACTCTGATAAGATAATATACAATGTCATTAAAAGAATAAATAATATCATCAAATTAATAATTAAATTAATTTTTATCAAACTGAAACTCTAAATCAAATCAAGATCAATGTGATTGAAACCGAGGTAGTCTCCACCTGTATTAGTTAGGTTAGCCTTTTCAGAATTTGGTGACTTGATGGTCAGGTTCCACCCAAAAAGGTGATTGGTTTCTCATAAAAAAAATGTTGATAAAATTGGTGGAAAAGAAAAACAAGAAAGTTGAGTTTGTGAATGTCATTTTCAAATTTAAATATTCTTATTCGAATAAAGTTTGTTCACGTATATACGAGTCGTATATATGAAGAAAACAAGTGTAAAAAGAAGGGTCACAATTAAAGAATTAGAATCTAGCAGCATGATCTTTATTCCATCTTTTGACAAGGCAAGAAAATAATTATAAGGTCGATTTTACTTGTTGCCAACAGTTTCTTCACATTGAATATATGAGTTTTTTTCTTATAAAATTTTGTGCATGATTGAGTGATCGAGATGGAAATGAAATTGCCACGCATGCATTTAGGTGCGGATTTGAGTAAATACAGCTTGAATTTGAATCCATGTTTTCTATTTGGCTTGGCTTGTCAGTGTCATCAGACTGAAACTCTTTTCAGACAACTCTTCTCCTAAATCGTCATTATTTGCCATATGAATTAACTCAAACTCAAGAAAATCATTCAGATTTCAAATTAAACTCTAATTAACCAATGTTCGGACTCGGGTCATGATTGAATCCACCTCAAAATGCATTCTGTACTTGAACAGTCTGGATATTGAAGTTGTTGTCAATCAGTTCTTCTATAATTTAAAAAAACAATTAAAACTCAATATCATAGACGTCACGAATTCAAAAACAATTGCACATAATTAATCATTCTTATGGAATTCAAAAAGATTATACTCCTACCCATTTCTTATCAACCTGATCGTTGCCTCTTGCCATAACTTCTTTGTTGCAGAGTGGCTTAACTCTCAGCTCTGATGGGATTGTGGGTTCACTTTCATCCGACTAGCCGCCGATGGTATAGAATTATGTGAAGTTCCATCGGCTGAAGACTCATAATCTAAACAGCCTTTTCCCCTTCTGTAATCCTAATCACAAGTTTCTTATGTAAATTTGGTGCAATCACCTTTGAGCTAAATATGTAACTTGAGTTTTCCCTCCTCAGCTTATGAGAACTCTTTTTCCTAATACAACTTCCTTACGTGGCCTCAACATTGAACTTGTCAGAAAGCCCAAGCCCAGGTACATGTAATAAAAATAAGGTTAAAGACATGCCCTTTGTACACTTCTTACAACATAGCATCTGAACAATATTTATTTTTGGTGTGATCTTGACAAAATCTCTTCTGAAAGATATAACATCATCCATGTTAACTTTTCTCTTTGCTGTTCTTCTTCTTGCCCTTTTTCTGCTTTTGCTTCAATTGAGTAAGGCCTGCAGCAGTGACCTTGACATTTCCAATAATTGCAGCAACCAACTCAGGATCTGTACATGCTTTCATCAATTCCTTCTCTCTATGTGTCCCTTCCGGCATGTGGGCAAACAAATTCATGGCAGTCTTTGCAGCTACAAAAATATGGAAAAAAGGAAGTCAGATTCAAGACAAAGCGCTGAGCACATGTAATTATTTTTCTATCAAAAGAAATAAAATTGTCGTGGCAAAACAGACTTGCATCAAAACAAGCATTAACTATAAGCAATTTAAAGAAATGGATGGATACCTTTCCCTTTCTTTGCAGTGCCAGGAATTATCTTCACACGGTATTTGTAAGACTGCACAGCGCTGTAAGGGCCACAAACAGGCACAGCATATAAGAGAATATCATTCGGCAAAGGATTCCCGGTGAGGTAATCAACATCATTTAATCTTCCTTTTTCTTCTTCACCTATCTCATTAATATCATCCTCCTCCATGGCCACTCTGTCCATCTCAGCAGTATCATCAATACCTACACAGGAATTGTGTTCAACTCCACTATTGGAATGCCCATTTGAGGCATCATCTGGATGTTCTTTACAATCCCGAGACAAGTGACCAAATTTTTTACATTTGTAGCATATTTTTGGAGCATCTATAGAACCTGCAGGATTTGTAAAAAATGCGATAAAGACCCATTAATAACAGTGACACTCAAAACATTCAATACTTGATACAAATAGTTGAAATTAGAATTTGTCATATTAGTCCCCTGTACGAGATAATTAACCATTCTGTAATTGATCTTGCAGAAGCAAAATAATCATGTAGTGGTGTTGCAGCACCAAAAGCATAACCAAAGAAAAATATTACAAAAAGGAAAAACTTTATAATTGGAAACATACCGGCAGCAATTTTCTTCCCTTCATCTAAAGTTTCGTCTCCATTTCCACTTTCTAAATCCCCATCATCTTTTTGAACGTTACCAGCAGACTGCAAATTCTCATAAATCATCACTTCTATTAGTGGATCACTACAACATTATGTTACACTTTAATCGATACAATACAAGGCATCAAAACCCAGAACCAGATATGAACAAAGAAATTAAGAGTTTAGAAGTGAACAATAACATCCAATATGATGTAAGAGATGAAAATATATCTACTTCAGCCCTTCTAAACAAAAATGTAAGATGGTTGAAGTTTTTAAACTCACAGCTAGTAATGCCATCCGAATTTTCCTCTCTTCCTCGTCCTGATCAGCATACTTCTCCTTCATCTTCTTGAGTTTACCTTTCTGCCCACGACTGATTTTTGCACCATCAGGCTTTTTACTTGTAACACTTGCTTCAGTCCCAAAAGCAGAAATATCATTTCCTTTTCCTTTTTTGTTTTCATGGTCACCTTTTGCATCTGGAGCAAGACTGTCCTGACCTTTCTTGAGCTTTCTTCTTTCAGCTTTTGAAATATATGGCTTATCTCGAACCGTAGCTTTCTTCTCTTCATGGTTATCTTCCCCAGCCAAATCAACATGAGTTGTTTCAAGGCCATACTTTGGACTCGATATAGCAGTAGATCCAAGACCAAGAGCTCTATCAATAAGATCTTCAAGTTGTGGAGTAACTGGTGGTACACCAGTTCTAGCCACATCGAATACGTCACTGTCAACACCATTTTGGATTGATTTGTCTTCAACAGGAGATTCATGAGAAGAAGTAGCTCTTGCTTTTGAATCAGTTGACCCAATCTGAGCAGAATCAGCCATTGAAACACCTAAAGCTAGTTCTTCATTCATGGCATCTTTCTCTGATTCAGACTCTGAAATGTCATCAACAGGTCCACTTTCTTCACCATCATCCATCCCTTCCTCCTCTCCTCGAACCCTCCTTTCATTTAAATGTGATCCTAAAGAACTCTCATCTAAGCGGAAAAGCAATCCAAAGCCCATAATAAGAGGGTGTGGAGGAAGAAAGTTCTTCTTCCCACGAATCATGAAGCTCCCAACTGTAAGATACTCCCCTGTAGGAGCAGTTTTACTAACCTGATGAGGATAAACCCACCAAGCACTAGTGACCATCTTTGAATCCCATGCTTGGCTATGACAAACCTACATCACAAGATTCTATTAAGAAAAGTGATGAACAATACTGCATTTATTATAATGACTCCATTGTATGAAAAAGATAAAAATAATTTTGATATCAAGATGATGTGAGAAAAGACCAACCGTGAAGCATCCAGCTTGGTTCAAAGTAAGTGGAGATACAGGTTGTTCAGGCCTGTGATTTTTTATTACAGTACTAGAAGCTCCATGAAGATCTGCATGGACATACCTGTTCCATTCAATAATAATTTATTAAAGTCAACATCAGAAGTAAAACTTGGAAAAATTAGCCAACATATCAGCATATTTGTTTTAAAAAGCTGAAATTACAAGATAAAATTCATATTTTCCAAAAATTTCTTATCAATAAGATTACATAGCTTAAGAAAGGGCATTTAGCTTCAAAATAAATCAGCTGTAATTCCTCCCTAGTATATATACAAGTATATATGCATCCATATATCTAAGACAGCTACTTACAGATCCCCCTTTGACATGTAACGCTTGACTATCATCTCATTTTGTTGAGCATCACGTCCACTAATAACCAAGTAGTTCTCACTGCTGATGAACCAGTTAAATTTCTCAAACCAGTGAACCTTGCGCATATGTGAAATTGTGGCAACAGTCTTTTCCTGCATAGTCATCATTTGAGGGGTGGGAAAAGGGACTTTAAGCTAGAAAGCTAAATGGATTAACTCAAGAGAGATGTAATTAACAACATAAAACTTAATTGCTAAAATGCATTGTGATTTATCAATAAAATAAAATAATACAGCATAGAAACCAGAACGGAGGAACTCACCAGAGCTCTAATTGATAACATAAAACTAAATCACAAAATTGCATTTTGAATCATCAATAAAAGAAAGGAGTAAAACACACAACATTGAGGAATATATCACAGCAATATAAAGCAACCTGCAGAACTTGGAGATGAGTCTTCTTCTCAGCTGCTTTAAACGCTTTTTCATGTGCTGTAATGGTCTTTTCCTGTTTGCTCTCCTGTTTTTTCTTCAGTTCATACCACCGCCTAGCATTGGCATGTGCTGAAAGTGCCAAATCAACTTCAACCTGAAATGTGGACGCATAACAATAGGTAAATAGGGATAATATATATTGCAAATTTGTCAACATAACTTCTCTGTCCTCAGAAAAATAAAAAAAGTTTTCAAAACAAAAGAGAAGTTACAGACAGAAGGAAAAAAAGACAGAGATGTTTAAAGTCTTAAAATCAAGAACTTTTCCACGTAACTACCATAGTCGTTCGTAATCTAGGCATACATATCACCAAAAAAACTGATACTAAGGAGACAAATAAAAACCAAAATATTTTCAGAGCAAAGTAAGCCAACCACAGGCGTATTAATTAATAAGGGAAAGGTGAGAATATTATGTGGAATTAATTGCTAAAATATGAGAAGGAGCTTCCCAGAACTATAAATCTAGTTCGGTTCTTTAGTAGTACCTTTTCCACAGGGAGTGTCTTCTCATCATCATCCATTTCGTCAAGATTGTTGCTCAACAGCAAAGTCATGCAATTCCTTTCAAGATGGAGCTTGTCAATCAGGCCAGCCACAGGGTTCCCAGATTTCTTCTCTTCCTTCACCATTCGGGCAAGATCCTCCCAACTCATGCGATTTGCAAGAGCCACACGAACAGCTAATATAGCAGCATCAACATCATCTAAATTGTACTCTATCAATTCAGCCATTTTTACACTACGGTCAACTTCTTTCTTCAGTGTCTGGACACGATTTTCCTGTACATAAAAGTCACACAGGGAAAACATGTAAACAAACAAGTATAGAATAATTATTTTCATACAAATAGCTCTAAAAGCTTAAATCTCCTATCATCAAAATAAAGCTAAAATATAACCAATGAAAATACTTAAGCATACCCTGACACACAATATAACTGACAACCTTCAATATCTGAACAAGTATAAGCAGTTAAAATCCTACTTATTTCTACACCATTAATTGTTTTCACATTATATGACTTGATCATTTATTCCAATGAACTTCTAGAAATTTGAAATAAGTGATCGATAAACTTAAAGAAAACATATGCATCTATTTCACTTCTTTTATTCTGAAAAAGATGATGTTAATTGCTCCCAGAATCACATTTATATAAATAGACTCCTCCCTAGGGAAGGATCAACTTCAACTCACATAAGCATAACGGCATAGCAGTCAAGATGGGTTGGTATTCATATATACAAACACACAGCAAGTAAATTGGTACAACAGAACCCACAACTTCCTACACCCCATTCCCACCTCAATAAATAAAAAAATAAAAAATAAAAAAAGTAAGAGAGACACCCAAGAAAGAGATCCATCAATATTCAGGTCATTCAATAACCACAACAGTATTTAATTAGCCTTTGCACTAGATATGAAATATCAAGCTAATAATGCGGACCTGGTCCGTGCGGATTTTATTTAGTTTCTGAAAGGCAGCACCTTCTTTTGCCTTTTGCTGTTGCTCCAATCTTTGACTTTCGATTTTGCTGTAAAACTCATCCAAAGCTGCATCAAACGTTTCAAACTTCACAAACTCCCTTGATTTGAATTGATTCAACAATAAGGGGCAGAATTCATCATAGATCTGCAAGGAATAACACAACAACATCAAAAACAATATTCACCATTCAACTGGTAATCCAGTTAAGTAATTTATATGGTTCTGTTCCATGTTTGCCTCTTATCATAATCAAACAAGAGAACAGAAGAAAAAAGAGGATATTCCATGACACATATTTGAGCACACATGGAGCAAAGAAGTAATAACCTGGCTAGAATTTCCACACTCCGAAGTAGAGCAGTCCTTCCCCAAGGTTTTTTTCTGCATTAAAATGTATCCTTCAGGAATTTTATCACCCAATATAACATCCTGCAGCCAGTCCTCAAACTTTGAAACAGCTGTGGCCAAACCTTGAATTGCATCATCATCTAAATTCTTATCTTTAGAAACTTTAGTATTTGGAACCAAACCAGCATCTAAAATGATATGCTCAGAAAGAGCAGGTCCATAACCCAATGCCTCCCCAAGAACAGTCTTCAACATGGCTTGTTTGACACGAGAACTATCAGTAGTATTTTTACTAGGCTCAGAATACTTCCCACCCTTTTTGCCACTCTGTTTTCCTTTTGGTGCATCAGATGCATTATTTCCATCTTGATTAACCTTGTCAAATTCATCATTGTCAGGATCCTTTGAAGATGTAAGGGCCTCATGCAACTTTGAAGTTGTAATTCGCTCAAAAACCCGACAAATCTCTGTTGGATAAAGATGGCGTGACATGATGGCAACTCCTTTATCATCATCTCTGTTATCAATGAATTTATACTATTCATAGTCAAAGTTCTTGAATGAACAATAGAAAAACCTGTGCAATTTTCTTCATTGCAAACATATGAGATTCATTCTTTTTCTCCACAAACAAATAAGATGCATTCAAATCTAGCAAAAACAACTACGTATTTTTGACCTTTGTCCTTACCGCACCCATCTTTGATATACTACTAAGAATCCATTCCATAAGTTCAAAATTCAACTGATGTATGCATGCATTTTTGCCAATTTTCAAATCAAACCAAATGGACAAAAGAGCAAAATCACAAACCTGTGGGACCGGAGTAGAGTCAAGACAGTAAATTCAGAATTCGTAAGCAGGATATTTCCTTGCGCATACAGCTCCAATATAACATAATGGGCATTAGCACCCACTCCGAATTGAAACAATATAATCTAACAAAAAACACTATAGACATCAGACAAACACAAAACAAAACACTTAAAAAATTCCCACAGACCATAAAAAGGACAATACCCTATCATATCCAAGTTGGCGCACATCCTCAAGCCTTCTGGTACGTATATGCTTCCTCAATTTTAAAGTAAAACCAGACGGAGTATTTTTCTTATCCCTATAAACATGTACCAGTGAGGCTAAAACAATAATAGAATTTGAATACCGAAATCACTAGAAAAAATAAAAACTTCATGTTCGTTTTCAAATTTTCTATAATTTGTAATTCTGGAAAATAATAATTTCTGAATTCAATATCTACCACGTTTCAGAAATTTAAAATGTTAAAATATATTATTAAAAAAAAAGCGATGAGGAATACCTTGTATAAGCAGTAGTATGTAAACGAACACCGCTTTCCATTAAAAGAAGAACCTTCTCGCTCTCTCCGGACTCAGTGACTCCACTACTATTCATAAGCTTGAACACATAAGTCTGCAAGATACAGAGGAATAAATAACTGTTATTCTGTGAAAATATAAATACTAATAAATAAACAGATAAGAAAAAAATGAGGATTTGATTTGATTGGACTGGTGTGAGACCTTGGGAGTGAGATCGTAGACATTGGAGCAACGCATGCCGATTAACCTCCGTAAACACTTGACTTCGGCGGCCACGTCGGCCGTGTTCATACGCACCTTCACCATGTCGTTTTGGTTTCGACTGTTGATTCAATTGTCAGGAAAAGAGGACAGGGATGGAGAAGATGATTCTTCTTCTAACAGAACTAGAACAAAGACAGACACCAAGAGCTCAGCGGAGCCCCCAGATTCTTCTTCTTCTTGATGTTTGTAGTCGAGATACACGGAAGGTCGTAGCAACTGGCGGCCAGTAGGCTTTCGTTCTCTGCCTAATTGGCTAAAAGACCATTTCCCAAGGGGATTAAATATCCATGGGCGAAGGTATTTATATTATTTTATTTAAATATTATGAATGAGAAATTTTTAAATTATAAATATTATTTTATTAAATTTATTTAACTTCTTTTAATTAGTATATTTAATTATATATTTTAAAATTTTAATAATTCATAATACAATAATTTATAATTTTAGAATTATTGAAGGATGTATTATAATTTTAAATTTTTTAAAAATATTCCCATTTTTCAAAATTTAAGAAATTTTTAAGATTTTACAAAATATCTCATATTTATTTTGAATTGAAAAAATCTTAGAATTTTATAAAATTATAATTTAACTTAAATATAATCATTTATTATTTACATATTTGTTTTATATTTATATTAATAAAATTTTTTTATTATTTTAATTTTAATTAATATAAATTAAATACAAAATATGTAATAAAATTTTAATAAATAAAATATTATTTAATCTAAAGATGTTTTATTTTAATAATTTTATAATTAAACAAATCTGGAGTGAAAATAAGCCTTCATTATAAACTTTAATTTTTAGACATTAGAGAAGACAGTCATTCAATTAAAATCCTAAAAATAAAAATAAGGCCAAAGAACTATTCCCACCCATAGTTTGAGGTGGGGGCAAAGTCCCACCCACTAACTTTTAAAAGTCCATATTTTTATCCTTCAACCAAATTTAATATTAAATATAATAATAAATAATAAAAAATTATGGGTATTTTTGTCATTTTAAAATTTAAATTTTATAAAATAATAAAATAAATTTTATTTAAATATAAAATTTAAAAATTTTTAAAAATATATTTAAAAATTTTTAAATTTAAAAAATTTAAAATAGTCATCGTCGTCAATATCAGCGACGGTGGCCGCTAAAAACTGAACCAGATAGCCGTCTCTCGCCACCTGGTTCTAGGGAAGGTGTCAGATCTGGCCATCGAAAATGGCAGGTATTAGCCCCAACGGCCTTTTCCGACCATTTTTTCTGGCGAAGGAAGTCAGATTTGGCCTCCTCCTCCAAAAACTGAAGACGATTAGATCTGATCGTTTCTATCAAACGAAAAGATCAGATCTGATCTCCCTTAGAACCAAATGGTCAGAGACAATTACCTGGTTCAATTTTCAGCAACCACCACCGCCAGCATCGAAGGCGATGGCTAGTTTATTTTTTAAAAAATTTAAAATTTTTTAAATATATTTAAAATTTTTTATATTTAAAAATTATTTTATAATTTTATTATAAATTTTTATTTTTTAAAGGATATTTTAATTATTTCATTTGAAAAATTATAAAAAATATTTGAATTTTGATTGAAATATGGGAATTTAAGTTTTTAAGAGTTAGTGGGTGGGACCTTGTCCCCACCTCAAACTATTGGTAGAAACAATTCTTTGGCCTAAAAATAAATAATTAACTATCATTAGTGACTTCTCCTCCGGTAACATGGGGCTGGATTCTACTTAAATCAGGATGAATCCAAATCTTACTGCATGAGCTTATTGATTATTTATCTAATCAGCACTCCTCGTCAATATTGTTTGTCAATTCAAATAAAATATTATAAATTCAAATTAATTTAAATTAAATATTACAAATTTTAATTAATTCCAATTTAATTTTTATTTAGACTCTATTTGACCTATAACAAAAAATTAAGACAAGCTATATTACTAACCTTTTTTTAACCCATTGCACTGGTTTCCAATTATTCAAACTTAAATTCAAATTTGAATCAAACAAACAAAATTTAAATCAAGAATTAGACTTGTTTTCGTAAATCGAATTAGGCTAGAATCAATCTAATATTAAATTTCAAGCTAACTCAAATCAAAGTTTTCGATCCATATTCAAACCTCAACTCATTAATCTCTAACAAATCTTATCCAGACTTGACCCACAGCAAATCCATCCCTAGACATTACAGGAGGATCTATATTTGAGAATAACCTCATGACAGGCTCGTGACAGGCAAACGGTGAGGCTCAACCTCATAATTTATAGCTTACGACCATTGTTTCATAAGAAATAAAATATTCTTAGTTTTTTTATAAAGTAGTTGATTTAAAAGAGTTTGAAAGGTCGAGGCAACAGGCCCTCAATGCTTGTTGATAGAGAAGAATGCTTGCTTGTTTGTTTGTTTTCATCTACAAATACGCTGAAAGCATCTACAATTACAAAGTAGGAACGACTACTTCCAATAATAGACTATTACTCACAATTTACAGAATTATAGCACACATTATTTTGAGCAAGGTCGTCTACAAGGTGATTGCCTTCACGAGACCCCACTGGCAGTTGGGTCCAAATATTTATCATATCTCAGATTCTGGCATGTATAAAGCTTAACCTTTGAAAACTATTGGAGATGTCTCCATTTATGTGCATGTGAACACAATCAGCAGGTTGGCCCTCTCTGTATATCATCAACCCTACTTACTTTCACTGCCCTTCAACACTCTTTCCAGCCCCTTGCACCCACACTGTTGGAATTCAACCGCTGAGCATTGATTTGTTTAATAACTTAGGAGTTCTGTCTACCTGATGTGGTAGCATAAAATTGATGTTCAGGAAGCACAAGGCCCATCAGCTCAAATCAAAGCCGGCTTCTGCGTTTATGGCATACAGCAATTTTGACACCATTTGCTCTTTGCTGCATGATTGACATTTCACACGGAAACATGAGTCAGCAAAAGCTTATTTTGAAAAGATAAAAAGAGAAAATAACATGAAAAAGCCAGAGGACACAGAAGATAACAGTGAGTTGTTAGTCTTTCGGTAATACAAGCTACCGCTAAACAATAATGAGGAAGTCAGGAAAATGAACTAAAAGAGCAGCAGCCAAATTCCTTCTGAGAAGTATTAAAATATGACCCTAGTTAAAGTTTTAGTTAGAGCCAAGGATTTAGGTGACCGACAAAAGGAATAGGGAGCATTGGTGGCACACAAGAGCATTTATGAAAGCACGGCCAATATTGGGCAATTATGCAAACATGGAAATACAGAAAGAATAAAAGAGGGATTGAGGAAGGAGAGAAGGAAACATAGAAAATGGCAACAATATGTGTGGGTAATTTGAAATAAGCAAGCTTAAAAGAGAGATTGGAGAAGGAAAGAAAAGGAAACTAGGTTTTATTTAAGCAACCTTTGGCTCATTGAGGAAGAGAGCTTGCCTCTAAAAAGCCATTGAAAGTGGATAAGGTCTACCCCCTCGCAAAGATAGACAAATTAAGGAGAGATTTTGGTTACTGTTTTATGTAAAGTAATAGTTACTCTCATACATTGTCAATTTGATTGAATTAATGCAAATTCATTATCTATTCTCAACTATTTTTTCTGTGTAACCTTTTCCTCTAAAAATTTGTTTGCTTATTATTTGCTTGGTTTATAACAATTTAGTATTAGTTGTTTCTAGAGTTTGCCAGTTTCCTACAGTTTGCAATGTCATAAACATCAAAGCTCATGTCATTCAGCCCTAACTTAGCTTATATATTTACGCTTCATTAATGATAATTTGCCTTCTTCCAGGATTGTTCAGAAACTTATAAGAGATCTTGCCTTGAACAATCAAAGTGTGGTAAGATGGTACAAACCTCCTGTATGGGGGAAGCTTTAGAAGATTCATACACGTTGCTGACGTTGGTAAGCGGTCAAGAGCTTCTTCAGATGCATCACCTGCAGCTCTGCATAAAAGTTACATTCAATTATTGGTATAGAGAATAAATAAAGTCAAAGACTTCCATCCACTTAACAAATAATGATTTATCTTGTGCCTTGTCACATTATTCCGTATAAACTTTACCTTTGTATGCAAAATAAAGGTTCAAGATATCTAAATCCCAGAAGTGGCCCTCGAGAACAGCCAGTTACAAACCTAGAGTAAACATCCTCTGGTCAGTATCCTTTCTGAGTGTACATTATCGTTTGAAATTAAATTAGCAACAAATATCTGTAGAGCCATAATAAAAAAGACAGACAAAAAAGCTACAACAGTTACTGCAACTAACTTCAAAAATTTCTTCTGATTTTCCAATGAAAAGCTTTTGAGAACTTGCCAGAACATCTCAATGACGTAGTGTTCCTGTCAAAAATAATAAAATAAAATAAAGTCAATTGCAGTGCATGCACAGAAATAAAGATATAGTTCTTAACAACCCATTGAGTCTTGTTAGTGGCCATCACATATGTAAGAAATTTGTAACACTAAGAGTTTCTCCAATCCTCATCAGAGCCAAACAAGAAATATTCAAAGCCCATTGTAACTCATAATGAGTATTCAGTACTCACTTCATTCATAAATCCATTTGTCCAGTAATCAGTTAGAAGTGGCAGCAAAATTTTAACATTTTGACTACAGCACATAGCAAAGCACATTTTTTGCCCCATTTTAAATATACAAGGTACGGCGGAAATGATTTTCAATGTAAACAGAAGGAAAAGGCAAACGTGTATATTAGTTTTAAAATATTATAAGTTACCATAACCCATTTGAAAAAGCACACATTCAATAATGAAGAAAATGACATGGTTTCTTCAGGCTTTTAATTTGGGCTTTAATGAGGTAGGTAGGAGGCACATCTAAGACTAAAATTGCTTAGGAGGAGAGAAAAAAAGTCATGGCGGATTGTAGGTGATAAGGCATACATCTGAAACATGTTCCATAATAAAATCAGCTATAACGTAGTAAAACATTTCCAACTACACCACTTACACCATGATAGCCACCAGCATAATTGGTATGCTGTCTTAGGTCATCAAAATCCAAGCTGTCAAGTGAACCTGATACTAGAAGCTGCAAACAAGACAAACACATCAAATAAATGGGATTTTACAAAACCAAGCTGCAGAATTCCTTAATTTTCTCAAAGGAAAAATTCTAGAATTAATTTTCTAATCTCTAGGATTGGATTGGAATTTATTCTTTTGTTTCCTTTTTTCTTTCTCTAATTATTTCTTTCCTCTTCTTTATCATTTATTTCTCAGTTTAATTTATTGTAATCATGTGTATATACTGTAATTGAATTTTTTTTTTTTGCAAATGAAATAAGAAAACAATTATTTCCTTCTTTGCAAAAAAATGATAAAACAATTCAACCAAGAATTGCCTGTTTATATTAAGAGAATGTTACTGCTGAGATTTAAAGAGATTAAGAATAACTAAACAAACTTAAAGATAGCAGACCACAACTTCAAAAGGAATTTCCAAAAGTAGAAGTAATAGAATCTACGGTGATTACAGATTAATTATTTTAGATAAATCAATTTTAAAAACTGGAATTGCAGAAGCATGATAATTGTAAATGCTAAATGTAAGCCACACCTGAAGTTCATGCTCATTAAACATATCAATCCAATCTTTCTGTATAAGCTGCTGGAAACCCCTCATGAAATGAGAACTCTGTTGACGTATCTGATAGTGAGACAATGAAATGTTAGTACCATCATTGCAGAAATGCAGTTCAAGATGCAATATGACTAACTGAAAGGGTGTTACACACCTGAAGATTCAAGCGGTGATTGGAGATGAGATGAATAAAAGTAATCACATTCTCATTAGTGACACGGATATTTTTCCCTCCTGGAAGCAGCTCTTCTTCTGTTTGCTCTCCATATTCATTATTTACAATAACAAAGTAGAGTTCTAACTCCGAAATGTCACCTTGAAAATGCTGTAGATCATAGCAATAAGATGAAAACAAAAGGGAGAACCACAATAATATGATAAGTGGCAATGGAGGAATAGAATGTCTTTATGATCATTTTCTTTTTTTTAATTTACTGATGAAAACTCAAACTCAACCCTTCACTCAACTACCCAAACCCAGAGAAAAATAATGTACATTGAGATAAGTCAAAAGGGAAAAAATCAACTCCAAAATATAGGGTATGACTGGACCATTTTCAAATTGTTCCAAAATTACAAACTAGGCTCCAGTCCTTTAGATACCTAAATGCCAAAAGGCAAAATAGCTCCAATTTGAATCAAATGCCAAAAGCACAATTTAAGACCAACAATATAAATTGTATAAAAAACAGAAAGAAGTATCACCTTCAAGAAAATAAGGTGGCGATACAATTCAGGGTCCAACGAGGGCAAGTCATTCAAATAGTTGTACCTGGAAACAAAAAGAACACATTAGTAATAAAAAATGTAATGAAGGTGTCACAAATGTCATTCAAGTATTACACAACATTATTGGCATTCTTGTTACACATATGATTCAACTACTATCTTTTGATTCTTTATTTTTATTTTTCTCAAAGAATACCTCTTCATTCATAAAGATACAAACTGTGGCTAATGACATAAACACAACAAGCAGAATCAAGAGCACCGATGAAGAAAGAGAAGGCCAGCAGGGATCAAATTTATTAACCAATCTTGATGTTCCCCATGAACAAACATTTGAAATGCAGGAATCTTTAAAACATAGAGGTCTTTGATTTATTAATTCACAGGCAATACTCTAAGACTACAATTATCAGCTGTGCATAACTTTACTTCATTTGTAGATAATCTAGGTGACAAGTCCTACAATTTCTTCAATTAATTATATAGATAACCATAGGTAGGGCAGATATGACCAAGTAATCACCGTAATACAATGCCTGTTAGATAAAACAGATCCGTACCTAACATTAAATGTCTCTATATATATCTGCATCTTTTAACACTACAAAAAATACCAAGCATTTGCCAAAATCACAGCCAAAAACTTTTTTGTTTAATTATACCAATTTTCACAACAGTTTATAGTGGCTATAGCCATCCAAAATCTTACTTTTGTTTTAACTTGCTCAAGAAGAAAGTTGCAAAAGGTATATCAACAAGTATCCCTTCAAACATGGCCTGCAAGAAGAAAATAACAAGCTATCCCATCAAGCACAACAGACAAAATTTAGATGGCAAATTATACACCATTAAAAAAAACTCACTTGACAAGTGCATGTTCAGAAGTGTAAGTACAAAAATAAATTGATTATGAAGAAAATTACATATGCATATGCAGATTCGAATAACAAAGGTTATAAAAAACCAGGCCACAATAGAGACTGTAGCAAATGAGAGACATAAAAGGGAAAATTAGAGCCTCCACGAAGGGTCCAAAAGGGAGATTAGAAAAAAAATAAAAACAATGGCAGTATAACTGAAATTCATGACTTATTGGTGGATAGTTTTCCACAAACCAGAAAAACTTCATCCAAATAGATGCCAACTCACAACAAGAATTTTTACAACAGAAGAAATTGCTCTCAAATACTTTGCCAAGAATCCTAAAACACAATAATCCATAAAAGCTTAATATTACTGGACATACCAAAATAAGCAGTACTTCCCTTATGAATGAATATTTATTTATATTCAATGGTCACTTAAATGAATCAGACAGCAAATACTAATTACGAAAAAAAAAAACTCCATCCTTTAGTCTTTTACTACTATCAGGTTAAAATTTCAGGCTAAGAAAAGACTAGATGGTTGGTATATAGCAAGTGTGCTCCAGCATTGCAGAGAAATGAATATGGTCACATTCAACACGTAATGCATATAGCCCTTTTTTAGATCCTCAAATGAATCACACCCTCAGTGGATAGCTTGCTCACTGTTTGTAATTTATTTTATCAATCATACATATTCTCCATATTTCTTCTCAGAAGAATAAAAATAAAATAAAATAATGTAGTCCTTTCTTTGTATAAAGATATAATGTTAAAGTATCAAATCATTGAGGGGTGATGCTCCTCAACCTCAATCAACCAGAAACATGTAATACAATTGAACAAAAAGGTTCAGATAGTAAGATAACAAATCCTACCTTCCCAAGAAGAGTGCCAAGAAAATGAAAAAACTGGAGGTGCTGCTCATGTATCATTCCTGATCCAGGATTCGGGTAGAGTAGGTGATCAGCTGTTTCCTATATATACCATAACAGCAGAAATCCAATAAAACATGAGCCACAGGCACACCATATGCAAGCAATTCAGTATAAGATTAGTAAATTGGGATGCATAATCATGAAGTAATAAGAAAGATCCCAAGTTCTACTAGGAAATTATGAGCCCAAGGTTTTTATCTTTAGCCAAAACCATTCAAACAACAATGACAATTGAAGCATATACAATAAACACTTAAAGATAGGATCAGGAAAACACCAGCCTCTAATAAGCTTCTATGACTGTCCAAAGACCTACATAGTTTCAGGAGTCCAGTGGCAGAACTTATATCAGAACATATAGAAATGAATGTCTTTGTTTGTCGGAGAGAGATTAAGAGAGAGACCTTAAATAACCCATACTGCACATCAAAAGCAGCACGAGTTATATTCTCCATAAAGTCTTTGAAAATTCCACCACCATCAATACCAGCCTCCTCAACTCCAAGTTCATTAACAAATGATACACGAACCTGCAGTGAACAGAAAAAGCGAGGGAGGCAAAGAAAAGATAATTCAGGTATAAAGATGAAAAGATGATCTTTCTTCTACGAAACCCCAAGAGAGCAAAGAAATGTTTATAGACATACTGCTGCTCTGAGATCCTCTTCAGACAATGCACTCATCTGACTATAAGCATCTTCCAAAATACGATCCCTGCGGATTCTGAAATGATTTCTTGTAAAAACACCATGAGAGCCATGCCTTTGCCTAACAGCTGCTAACTGGGACTGTAAATAGAATTATATATTAGTTGAAATCAAGTTCAGAAAAACAGTAAGAGAATTTTCCACATGTTCAATTAAGTAACCCAAGAAAAAAGATTTATTGTCTTTGCAGTGCAATTAATTAGACGACACTCTATAATCTTCCTTTCAACTCCAGAAATTCCATAAATAATTGGATATGAAAAGCAAAATTGGATCATCACTTACATGGAATATCTTGACCCTGCTTGTAAATGGAATCAAGAAAGGAGCTTGCTTCAATATTTCAGAACCTCTGGTACCTTGTGTTACAGCCTGGAAAAATAATGATGTTTTAACAAGCAATAAGGACAATCTTATTTCTGTAACCTAAACAAGCAATTGAGGAAGCTATGACCTGAGAAATGAAAAATTCATTAACTCCATCAGCATGGAAGTCACTTGGAGGAGTAAACTGTCGTCTATTGTTCCAATCTTGCAACTACAGCAATAATTGGATGTTAAATTAGCTGAAGAAACCAGAGAGAAAACATCAATCATTTAAGAAGCATCCGGAAATCTCCATTCACAGAGAACACCAATGATAACACAAAAAACATAATTGAAACAGCATGCAAAATTACAAAACATGTGATTTTACAAGGGCAGGATGAATTCATTGAACAATACCCTAAAACTCAACTACTCAT
Organism: Anacardium occidentale; assembly: GCA_026122585.1. Classification (NCBI taxonomy): domain Eukaryota; kingdom Viridiplantae; phylum Streptophyta; class Magnoliopsida; order Sapindales; family Anacardiaceae; genus Anacardium; species Anacardium occidentale. Next base: position 40,536 of record JAJEJH010000529.1, on the reverse strand, counting down.
GTTTGCCATGTACCTTTGAAAGGACCTCAGAGGCCACAATGCTAACCCTGTGTTGAATGGCTTCAAATGGTAGCTTTTTATGAGCAGAGGGATTGGAGACAGATTTCCCTACATTAGTGTGTGACATAGGATTCACCCATAAGAGCTGCCATAAGGCCTGCATAAAGAATTAAAACACCTTCGATTGGAATTAAAAATATTTGGTGTTACCAAAGACAAAATATGTGAAAATGGCTGGCCTCTACTAGTTAATGGTTGCCAGCCCATACTAATGACAAAAACTTTTAGTTCTACAAATTAGCTGCAAACAACAAATGCCAACATTTGGTCTAAGGACAATTAACATACCCTTCCTGAATCTAACAATACCATGCAATTTAAGATCCCTTCCATTAAAAAAAACCAGTGGAACTCCTTTCAGTGAAACCTTTAACTACAAATTTATCCCCAAACCATACCTCTCGCAAAATGATAACTAGATATCTAATATCCTTCAATGACAATGGTTTCTCCTGCTCATAGAACTCCTCATTATCAACTATCATAAGCATGTGCCTGATCAACCAAAAGATTGTTAGATTAATTATATTTACTCAACACAAACAAATACAAAAAGATTTCATTAAGTTATAGAAACAACAATTTATATCATGGAGGAAACATATCTAAAAACACAGAAATTGACAAGTAGTCTCACTTGTACACAGGACAAAAAACGGCCAGTGGTAGTAGCCAACCAGGTGCATCTCCTGAGGGATGCACCAAGGATGGCCACTTTTTTATCTGATGACACCGCTTCATATAATTCCAAAGTAATGAAACAAGTTCAGTTCTGTAAGCCAGGACAGTCATAATACACTCCAAAGGTAAAGTGTTTAAGGTGACATGCAAAAATGAACAAGCGGCACCAACAGCAGCCACCTCTTTATCATCTGGTCCTTCATTATGTGAAGCAGGTGCAAATGGTATCCCTTTGAATAAAACATTTGTCTGCTCCAAACAGAAGAAAATCATGAATTGTGCTTTAACATTTGACAATAAATACCTTTCACATCAAATACAAATGTTTAATACAGCATACCAATTGCAAAAGAAAACGTGAATCTATAGCATTGGTTATCTGCTGCTCCAAATCCCTTTTCAAAACTATTTCCATCAACTCATCACCAGAAATCATATCATCCTCACTGACTGAGGAACCTGAAGCATAATAGCCATGTGAATACATTTCATTCAGGCAGTTCACAAGAAAATTGAGACAAAAGTTCTGCATAAATTATATTACTAACTCAAAACTAAAACAAGCAATCAAGCACATCAGATGGTATAATCTATAACCAAACAAAAAAAAAGGGAAAACAAAACAATGAAATCAAAAGAATCAAATCATCATATAATGTGGTGATGCATACTCTCTTTGCCCGATGATTTTATAGAAGGAAGTGCCTCCATCAAGATTGTTGTAACAGCAGCAAGGTCAATTGCCTGTTAAATTCAAACAATAGAAGATTAGATTACATACCTAATTAAACAATAACAAGAAAAACAAGCATGGCTAGGAAATAGAATGACGAACAAACATTGTCTCACAATCCAACAAAGAAGGAAAAGAAACATCCATTAGCATAGAACTTATTCAAGAACAGTGGAAATTAGAAGCTTTATAAATTACGCACTAAAGCAAACACCAATAGTAGATTTAGGATTACGTTTAACTACTGTACTTGAGTATCATCAGTCAGCCCATAATGTTTTTCAAACATGAAAAGCAATTAAACTCCAACACAAGAAAAATAAAACTAACATTATAAAAGGCATAAATTATGGGTTATAATGAAGATAGAAATGTAAACTAATGAAGAAAGCAAAGGTAAGCCCACTCTGACTAACAGGTCTTACATACGTCATGCACAGTGTACCTGACATCTCAAATATAATCAAAGCTTCTATAGAACACGAAATACAGTATAGAGTCTCATCAAAAAGGTTAAACTTGAAGATTATAAGCACAACATGAAAATATTCATCTAACAAATTATCAAAAGGTAACAGTTATAAATATAAGAAAGGAGGGCAGTCCACTAATATAAATCTAAATTGACGACTTACCATTTCAAATGAACAGTTTGGCTGAGATAAAGCAACTCCTGCAGTTTCCAATATGTTGCCAAGAAGACATGCATAGCCAGGTAATTCAATCGACTTATCAGTCGGAAGAACATTAGCATGATTTTGCACACACAATGCCATCTGATGCACATAATGTTGACTCACTCCACCAGTTGCAAAAACCTGGAAAGCAAAAGATCACACCTATTACAAATAGACAAACCTTCATGATAATGAAAGACAACAGTATTGAAATATAAAATTGCCAATTGATGAAGTTAAATTGATATCTCTGTGGCATAGCCAAAAAGACACTGGCAAAATCTGCAACTTATCTAAACAACACATATTAAAAGAATGCACATAAAAGTTAAAGTAAACTTCAAAAAAAAAAGGGCTCCCAGCCTGATTGACAGCTTCAGAACACCACTGTTTAGATTCTCAAATAACCTTAAAAAGATAAATGAATACTTAGAAAAGATGCTATGGAGGAAATTTTACCTCCTTCAGGCATGGGAAAAGATGCCACAAGAATGGTATCGTGAGAATCTGCGAAGAGAAACTCCATCGTGGATCAATATTTGGGCAAATACATGGACTTCGACCAATGTGAGGAATCATAAGGATCAGCACACGCTCCAATGAAGAAATTTTACAACTGAGTGTGCAACTCCTTGTACTTTCCTGCATCACATTAATGTTTGAACAAAAAGCTTGAGAGTGAAGCGATAGCAAGTAAAGGCGATGTACCAAGCGCTTAAACGGTCTTAGTAAAGTTCACATTTAATTTGTGTTTGTAGGATCTGATGAAAATAAATACCTTCATTGTATGAACAAGATCCCTAAGAAGAGTAAATGCATTCCTTTGCAAGAGATAACCAACTATCTTACAAACCCATGGAAGTTTAGGATCAATCAACAAAACTACTGACTCAAGCAGTAGAGTCATTGACACATCAGAGTCTTCAGGAGTCACTAAAAGTTTATCCTTTGGTTGATTTCTGTCCAATGAACCATTAAATAAGCAACCAGAGCTTAAAAGTAAACATAAGAGAATAAAGAACATAATTTGAAAATCTCTTTTAGTAGAAACAAAGAAAGCATGAGAACATAATATGATAACAACATGCAGTCCTTGGTAGTGATATATTGTCAAAATCAGCACAAACAATGGTACAAATTACTTAGTTAATTATGTTTCTCCATCAAAGTTTCATTTATTAAACCCCAAGTTCAGAGGCTCATCAAATTTTAGTTCCAAGGAATAAGCTATGACAAAAATCATTCCTAGCCAATGAAAAAGTATAGAGTAAAAAGCTTTTAATCTCTGCAAACTGTGGTTACTTTAGTAAATAGTGCAATGCAACAAAGGTTGGAACCAGACAAGGAAACATAAAGATGATTGTACCAAAAAAAGTGGACAAAGCCTCTTAAACAGTCAAGAAAAAAAACTAACATAGTAATATTGTCAAAAAGAGTCAAATCCTCAAAAATAATTTGCATGCCTCAACCATAACAGGCTTGCACAATAAATGAAACTCTTTCATAAAACTAGCAATCAGATTCAGAAATTCTGAATGCACCAACAAATTGGCGATGATATATAGAATAAAAAAACTAAAAAAGATGAAAGGTTTCCAGCTCACTGACCTATTCTGATGTACAGCCTGAATACAGGCAAATGCGAGTTTCTTTACTCTGTAATCTATTAAAGCACACTTGGATGAGTAGTCCATCCCAGCAAAGAGGCCCACAATATTCCCTGTGCATATATATAATGTTAATGATATAAAACTAAATCCTAAGAAGAAAGTGAAACATAGAAACCACTTTTCACAAAACACAAACCCAATTGTGGACGCAGAAAAACTGTGCATTAAACTTTCAAATTGGATTATTTGCAGACAAAGAGAAATAATTAAGAATGCCTACCAAAGGCAAAATCTTCTAAGGAGTACTTAAACAGCACACAAAAGGAGTCCATAATTTGCTGTTCTAAATACTATTAATATGTGTTGACTTAACAAGATCATGAAACAAATATGAGAGTTAAAAACTAAAATAGGATAAGAAAGACGTCAGAGAGACGGAGAATGAAAGTATACTTTCACGTCATAAAACATATGAACCACAGAAAACCCAAAATAAGATGCTTAATAAGTAATACTGATCGACATTACCACTTTCTTGAACAAAATGCTGAAGTAATCGACACATTTCCACTAGCACAGCAACATCATCAGCATTTCGTGCATTAAAGAAGAAGAATAGTTGACGGAGGAACCCTGAATCTGGACCAAAACAATTCCTGAAACCATGAAGACAAAATTTGACAAATAAATCAACAGGTAGGTAAACGAAGAGCCCATTCATAAAATGATGCAAACCCCACAAAATATAACACTTGCAACTGCATCTTTTGATATTTGCTAATACTAAGACTAAGAAGGAAATTGCATATAGTTCTGCAATAACAATTATTGTCTACAAACATCAAATGTAAGAGTACCTGTCCACATTCTGGAGATAACGCCCATAGGTTGAATGAAACTGTTCCCGCACCTTTGAATGTTCAATTTCCATAGCTTTCCTCCCTCTGAAGCATTTCTGTAGCTAGTATTTCGTCAATAATTTGCAATAATTCATGGTGAAAAGTTTTTTATTGCCTCTCCAAAGAAAAGTTTCACTCGGCAAATTATTTAGACCATATTTAACCGAAGTAAAATCAGCTTACAATGATTATTATTATTCACCTTTTTTCAACTCTTACTTGATGGGGTTTTGGTTATAATTAAAAATAAGACGAGAAAATTCTTTAAAACACAATGCAAACAAAATTAGCCATGTAAATATATACCATTTCAATCCTGGCATATATTCATTCTCCTTTCGAGAATCTCTTTTTACAACATATCATACTTCTAATTTTCTAAATACAAACAAACAATCACTACGTTGACGTTACATTTCATTCCTAACATATAAATACTATGAGAACATCTAGCTTCCTTAAGGCGTACCAATCATTGACTTCAGCTATAAAATTAACTCATAAAACTACACCAAATTTACTAAACGACAACGCAACATATTGTGTTTAAAACGACAATGTAGCAATTAAACCTGTCACCAAAAAACCAAGGCACAAGCACAAAATCGCACTCAAAAGTGACCGATATTGTTTATATTAGCGTCATAATCCAATTGACCTGACCTGAATTTTGATCGCCGCCTGGTTCTGCTTCCGCAAATATAGGCGACGATTACGCTCTAACCTCGTCTGTTCAAGAAGCTTCTGTCTATCCCTCTCCTTGGAACTCCTGCCTCCTAAATCTACTCGCTTCCGAGTGGTTGGATCGCCGGAGAAAAACATGTCGTACGAGACAACTCGGGCAAATTCGAAACCTAATTAGCTCAAAACGCACGCGTTTTATTGATAAACAACCACTGCTCGACTGTTATATTCTAGCCCTAGAACTAAACAAAACTCATTGACAAATTCGCGCGCGTGACAGAGGGAGATCCCACGAGTGACGTGTTTGGATGGAAAGAAAACTTCGAATGAAAGGAAGGAAAGGAAAGGAGAGTTAGGATGATTTTTTTCTCGCACTTTGTCGCGCTCTTTCTTCGAGTTGAAGCACGGAAAAGGAAAGGGAAAAACCAATCTGCTGGGAAACCAAATGTTAATGCCAAATGTGGACTTCTGTGACAACGATTCAAAGTTAACTCCGTTTCGTTGTATATTTAAAAAAACAAAAACGTTTCGTTTCATCCTTGAACCGAAACGAGTCATATAATAAAAATTAGAATGCAATAAAATATAAAACTCCTACGACTCAATTTTGTTATTGTTGATGATGGCATCAAAATTTGGAATAGGGAAAGTAACATTTTATTTATACTATATTATTAATATTTAAATTAGTACATTCGTATTATTAACAAAAAGTTGTTGTGAAATATATTTTTATTTTTATTATTAAATAATGTTTTCGATTTCATTTCATTCGTATTTTGATTTTTTCAAAAAGTTGAATAATATTATCCTCGTTAATTAAACATTAATCTATAATCTAGCTTGATTTATAAAAAAAATTATAAAATCTATAAATAATGGCAATTATCAATTAGGACTCAAAGAAAATATCATTTCTATTATAAAATAAATGATAAAAGATTAAATCTAATAAAATAACAAACGAGGGAATAAATTCATTAAAGATTTTCAAAACTAGAGTATAATTCTTGATTAATATTATATTTAATCTAAATTATTCAAAATTAGATTATATGAGTTGAGATAAAATCAATCTAAGTATTTAAATTTAAAAACAACTTATATTAAATTTAAAGTAAAATTATTTTTAAATCAAGTTCAGACATTAATTATTTAGTCTTAACTTAACCCTTTTATGTTTGAATTAAATCTTGTTTAAACTCAACCCATATCATGTTCAGCTCTATTCTCACCTAGAGATATAATTCCTATAATTGAATTTTGTTTTATGTTTTTAAAAAAAGAAAATAAAGGAATTACCCGGGAATTTAGTATAAATCACTTTCAATGTGGTAGGTTGTTGAGCTTTATTTCTTTTAATATTTGTCATTGGAGAACAAGTTTTTGGGAGAATTGTATTTAAATTGAGCTAGCTCACTTACCTCAAAGTTTGATTGATTCAAAGCGAATTTAAGTTAAAATTTTAGTTCGATTCAAATTTGGCTTACATGTCTATTTGACGACACTTTTTTTATTTCATACAATAATATTTTTCATTTTATTTGATGATATTTTTGTCTCACCATTGCACTATTCATCCTGTTGACACCCCTCTAAACTTTTATTTTTTTTGATTGACTCAAATTAGAGCTATTCATTATAAATTTAAACCGAATTGGATTAAATCAGTGTTTGGGTCTGACTCGGTCCAAATTCTATCTTAAGTTTCATTGAGGGCTTACCCGTATTCATCAGGCCTGGTTGCACAAGAGAAACAACCTAAGCCCAGACGCCCAGGATAGAGTGGGCCTGTCCATAGTCCACTGAAAAAAAATGCCCAGTGATCAAGAGTGGCCCAAGCTGAAGTGAGCTGAGCCCATCGATATGAACCAACAAAAATTAAGCTGCCTACTATTCATTGTTTATCATTTGAACCATTGGATACAAATCCATCTTAAATTTGAATGTCAAAAGAAATTACATGGACCGCAAGGAATCTGTGTCAGGGTTAAATACAATTTCAGTTATTCAAAGTCAAATTTCAGTTTGGATTTAATAAGTTGAGTTTAAGATAAGAATTAAACCAATTTTTATTAATAAATTGAGTTTGATTAAACTCAAATCAAATCTGAATCGAAATTGTTTCCGATTTAAGTTTGATATTTAACTCGGTAATTTTAAACAAATTTTTTTTTATTTGAACTAACCACGAGTCAATATAATTAAGTTGAGCCGAGTAATGTTGCACTCAAATTCAATTCAATTAGGTATTTGTCAAACTCAAACTTAAAAAGGAATTATTAATCTTTTATATTTTATTGTTATTCTAACTCTTTGACCTTTTATATTTCATTATCGATTTTACATCTACTCATTTAAAACTTTGACTTTTCAAAAACAAAACTCTGTGTTTTAACTTACTAACCCGTTTCACCAGTTGCCATATCCCTTAGCTTGAGTCACATTTCATTGTATTTTGTTTTTGCAATAAAACTATATGCACTAATAACAAATATTAATTTGTATATTAACAATAATATTTAATTAGGTGATTGGGCAAATATAAATTAGAAAAAAAAAGTAACATTCAAATTATATAATGATACATTATCATTAATACATAAATCAGTAATCATTATTAGTTCACATGATATTTTTTTTTTTTTCTAATAAATAAAACTGTTTTTACATGTAGCACGTTGTCATGTTATACTTTAATCATATAAATTGAGACAAATATGAGTCATGAAAGCAATAAGCAACAATAAACAAGCTGCGCATGAATGGTTTTGTCGATGGCTTTGTATTTTTAGGGTAAGATAGGTGTTGAAACTTTAGGTCACCATAAATAAAAAAATGAGCAAAGCCTTCTTCTTTATATTATAAAAACTATAAAAAAAAAATGTTGTTGGATAATGGCTTGTAGGGTTCACATTGAGATGGCTTAATCTGGTGATTGATTTGCCATAATCAAATTATAATGCAGGGACTTTAACCAGCAAAATGTCTCGAAAGCCTGAGTGAATGCAACATAAAAGAGAATATGTTTCAGCTTCTTGAAACTTGTAAGTCCTAGAAAATGTTTCCTGGAGCCATTGATGTAGATGAAGATGCATGCACATCGATTGTCTTTTATGTACTGTGAGGCTTTCCTTTGGGTTCTCTGATTCTTTATTTATATATTTTTTTTATTCGAAACATCCTTGGACAATTTTTAAATCAATAAAATACAGAAAAAATAATATTAATTAATATATATATATTTTTTAGGTCATTTGAAATATTAAGATAAAATTAATTAAATATCAAGAAACAAATAACCGATTTTTTTTTAATCTCTCCTACTCTTACTCTACCAAAATTTATATCTGGAGATTATTGATAGTAGATAATGGAAGTAGACTTTTGATGTACACATCGGACCATTTAAAAAGAATTTTAAAATGTTTTTGTTGTTTGCAAAGAGTCATAGTCCCAACACCGTCAACAGTACCTTTGGAAAAATGACATAAAGCTACGCTGTCTACAGCAACAAAACGAACTCAAATTCTTCATCATCGTACTAGCCAGAAGCTCATAAACAATGTGATTTTTTTTTTTTTTTCTGGATGATCAACGTGGAAAGAAAGACAAGTGAACTTGAAAAAGAATATTGTGTGTTTCCATATGGTTGTTTTTGACTTTGGTGAAGTCCCTGGAGTCCAATGATTCAACTTAATTCACAAGATAAACCTAACAAAGTCTAGATGATTCCAACAATGCGGATATTTACCTGATCAAACATATTGTGTTTCTTCGTGGTAATTTATATTCCAGAAATTAAAGGACTAAATTCAAATTAAAAATGAGTCTGAATCAAATAAAAAATAAGAAACTTTGATATGTTAAGAATCATATCGTATTAATTCACAAAACTTAAATTTCGTAATATGACCTATAACATGATGAGTCATGTCTTTGTAAATATCTTATAAATCGTCTCACATAAAAAAAATAATTTACTTTTAAATCATTTTTAATTTGTATGAATTGTATTATATCAATCCGTTAAATTTTAAAATATTTTATTTATTAACAGACTTTGACATGATTTACAAATCTTTGAAATTCATGTGAATCTATGAACTAACACGACCTACTATCATCTCTAATATGAATTCATATTATCTTAAACGGATTTGAATCTTTCAAAAAGGTATATATTAAAATTAGAAGTCATGACCATAAATGGTTAGACTAATCTCTTTGAGGACTTATTGGCTTGATGATTGACCATCGCCAGTTGCTTTCCTCATAAAAAATAAAATAAAAATGTATCATACGATAAGAGAAAAACAGGATAAAGGTGAGAGTAATCTTGGCATAATTGGGGGCGTCAAGTGATTGAAGAAAAGCCAAAAAGTAGAAAATGGAAGTCTTGTTAGTTAACAATGGAGCAGTCCTCATCTAGCTTGGACCAAATATTAATAAGATGTGTGTGCCATTGAATCTGGACTAGAGCACACTGATTCCTTTGATTTTTCGCCAAAAGTATTAAATTTTATGTCTTATATACGTCAAAATATTTATCCTTCATATCAGATAATATTTTAGTAAAATAATCATTCTAACATAATATATTAAGATTTATTTGTATTATTAAATTATGAAATTAATTAATTAAATTAATATTTTATTATTAATATATTTTTAAAATCATTTTTGTGTTAGTTTAATTTAAAATTTGTCATAAAAACTTAATAATTACAATTTTATAATAAAATTAATAATATTTTAATACATTCTTTTATTATATATTTAATTATAGAATATTATTGGTATTTTTAATTAGTTAACAAACTATAATATATAATAAAAATATATATTATCAAACACTTTTGAATTGAAATTTTAGTTTTTTTTATTAAGAGTGATTTTAATTAAAATTATTTACTGATAAAATTATTTATTATATAATAATATTATCTATTTATTAATAATTTATTTATCATACTAATAATATCATTTATTTTATAAATAATTTTGTAATAAATTCAAATCGAATCTTAAACTGTAAACCAAACCCTGCACCCCACATTTGAATACTATTCAAAGAGGAATTATCGACTTCAAAATGACTTATCTAACTTGAAAACAAACAGCCTCAAGTGTCCGTTAAAAGGTCACCAATTATTCCCCAAGTGCGGCTGTTTCTTTGGTCACCATCAAGAGCACCGACGAGCTTGACTATGTGCCAAAAGGCGGAGCCCTCGGCAAACACGTGGTGCCGCCACATCATCCATCATATCGGATTTCGTCTTAGCCAGACAGAAAGGGGGGGGCTGACCAGTGGTGTGAACTCTGACTAAGAATGTCCAAATGTATCAACAATCAAATAAAAAATCATTAAACAAATTAGTTAATAAACGAATCAAAGCGGCAAGCTGTAGAGTTAGAAGCCAATATACTTACGTATACTTAGAAAAAATTATACTGCCACAGGAAGATTATCATACGCAGCTATATTTATATTCCTTTAAGTCTTTATGTAATCATTCATTTATAAAACAAGCGGGATATTTAAATAATAAATAATTATATAATTGAATTCTAAAATCCTATTTTAGTAAGAGATGAAAAATAGTATGCTACCAATTTAGTATCAGTCGATTGTTTCCCAAATGTAACAAAGCTTTTATCCGTACACAAAGTTCGTATAACTACAGTTGTTAGGCATTGATAAAAAGGAGTGTTGACAGCATAATAAAAGCTGTTAAAACTAACTCCAGAATATTATATTTTAAGCTTATATTATTGACTTTTTTCCGGAATACAAATATTTTAACGTGTTTTTTTACCTATCGTATGAGAAATGTACAATGTATGGTACATGAATATGATGATAGAATATGTACGTAGTTGCATTTTTTTCTATAAATAGGAAAGAAAAATTGGCCTCATAATTTAACAAAATTATGAATCTATCGATAATTTTTTAACAAATCAACAAAATTAAAAGAGCGATATGAATTATTAGATCGATTATCATAGATAAAAAAAAAACAATCATGAATAAAAAAAATAAAAAATTATTTGAAACTATATATTTATCGTAATTATCAATAAAATGTGATAAAAATTTTGATCTACTAATAATTTTCTAACGACATAATAAAATTGAATTCAAGTTTATTAAAACAAAACATCAAATCAAATACAGGTTAACTCTGGTCAAAGCCAACCTTATCTATACATCTAGGTGGGATTATTCTTCATGAAAAATACGCAAAGCTAGTCAAACAACTGATAAAATTTTTGAATACCTAACATTTTAAATATAAAAAATAAAATTATGCGCATGCCTCAAAGCGGTCAAAAAAATGGTGAGAAATAGAAATAAAATATGTGGCATTAAAGCATTTTATCAAGTTTGGGTCAAAGACGGTTCAGATTGAAGTTGAGAAAGATTCATTTATAATCCCATCATTGATAAACTTAATTATAGTTATGTTCATATCAATTAATTAAGAAAACAATTGAGTAGAAGTGAGATGAAAAGGGTCCTGCATATGGACATATTGAACACCGTCCAAGGAAATGTCAGCCCCCAGAAACCCTAAAATTCTGGCTACTTTTTGACGATAGACATGGAAGCAGTGCCCACTGTCACTTTCAGCAACCCAGATTCTTCCACGGTCACCGGATTATTTTTATTCGCACTAGGAAATCAAAAAAATTTGGTCCCAAACAACAAAATGAAACATAAATTCGAAACTCATTAAAAATATATCAAGATTAAGCTTTCAATTTATTTGATAAAATGGTTGTGTGTGGTCAATTTGAGATTTTCTTCTCTTCAGTGTCGGTAATTCAAACCCAATCAAGCCAAAAATGTAATTCGCAATTATAATGAAAAAAATGTTGTTTGACTTGAGTAAAGATTATTTATTACAAAATAAAAAAAAAATCTAATTTTTTAATAGGAAAAAAATATAACCTGCTCTTTTCCTTAGATAAAAGATAACAGTTGGACATCTTTACGTATTATTACTTTCCTATATAATATATTAGAAGAACAAAAAAATAGATTTATAGGATCAAGAGGATAATAAAAAAAATTTCACCCTCAGTTGCTAAATTTCAAAATGTAAGAAGAATCAATTATAAATTGAAATCGAATTAATTTTAATTTGAATAAATAGAATTTAAATTAGATATTTTAATATAAATATACGAGAAAATGCTTATACATGCGTCATCTGACACTAGGTTTGCAATTTAACAATTGAGCCAGCTGTTGTTCCTAGATTGGGATAGCCATAATGTTCTTTGCATGACTAAAAACCACGATAGAATCCAACTTAAACTTGGTTGTCGACTTTACATTCGCTAGCTACTTTCTTTTTCCACAAACATTGTCAAAAATTTACTCTATGGTCAAAAAATTATAAATATATAATTAAGTGGAGATTACATCTTTGTTAATTGTAATTAATTATAAATAATGACGGAGGTGTTTAAGTCCCACAAGTAAGGATGAGTATTCTGTTATTCTTCAGAACTTCAATTTTTTATCACATGTTTGTCTCATAATTATCCTTTGAATATAAGAAAATGGAGTCCCAAGTTTAAGACTTGGATGGAACATGGAGACCCATCTAAATTATAATATAATTAAAGGGAATAAATAATTTATATATTAAAAATGACATTAAAATATAATTAAATAATTCTAATTAAGAAATAAAATAACATTAATTATATAGCAACACATTACCCACTAATATCCGCCTAATTTTTTTATTTTTCTCGATTATTCAATTTAATTATTTTTGGTATATTTAATCTAAAAGCATAATCACATGCACTGCATTTTAATCTTCGGTCAAAATTAATGATTTTATTAATTAGGAATCTTGGCATAAAATATAATATACCAAGTTATATACAAATATATTTTTTTATTGATTTATGCGTCTTCGAAAACACGTGATCTTCATGCTTTAAGTAATATAAATTTCATCTTCATTAAATTATATATAATATTTTTGTAAAATAAAACTATAATTTAAATTTGGATTATTCAAAATTAAAATTATGTTAATTTCTGGTAGACCCCTGCAACCAGTACTGGAATTGGAAGTATTGATGGTTTCCAATAAAACACATTATTTTATTTTTGGCCATGATAAGTATAAAATAATTAATTAATTTGATCCCATTTTTAAAATATACTTACTCGGCATGCGGAAGTGTGACACCTTTTACGTAGCGGATATGCATGTTTCCCGCAGCCTCCAGTTTGAAATTAATCAAAATTGATTAAAAAATATGTGTAATATTAATCAATAATTATTTTGATAATTTTAATATAATAAAATATAATATTTAATTTGAGAGTAAATTTTTAAATAAAAATAATATCAATATTTAATTAATTTGAGAGTAAATTTTTATTTTTCACCCTAGATTTTCAATAACCCAAATTGATTGCTCTTAATTATTTAAAATCTAAACATATTTTCAAAATATAACCTTGGATTTTGACACAATATTAAATAGATGAACTATAGTGTTATTTTTAATTTTTTTTATGTATTTTACCTTAATTATTATTTTTTTTATATTTTATTTGAAATTTGAGATTTTTTAAGAAGTTAAAAGACTTTTATACTACTTTATTATTAGTTTTGTTAGACATTGGACATTATCACGTCGTTATCAATTCGGAGTACCGTAACCAAGGGTCAAGTGACGAAACTTATCTGTAATCACGGAGTTAAAAATTTTTATATAAATATGTTCATCTTGTAACCTTAACATTGAACAAGAATGTTTAATGTAGCTAAAAACTAAGCATTATTAGCCAAACAACATAAACATGTCTTGGCTTGTGTGTTAATTCTGAATTTCAAACTCTTTTTACTTAGTTTGTTTTCATACAAAATTTATTCTAACATAATTATTAATTTGGATAAAATTCTAATATAATTTTTCCGTCGACGAGTGAAGACTCACCTATTGATCGAGTAACAACATTCTATGTGTGTCGTGCAACATTCGTTACATATAAACAAAATAATTGTTAATTTCAATAAGATTGTAAAGATTTTTTTAATGAATTATTTTGTTTTGATTTCGATGATCTATCTTTAATTAGAATTAAAAATTATTTATATTTGCCACACAAAATAAATGATGGATTTGAGCCAACCAAGTTAGACTAAGGGTTACAGGGATTGGCTCAAACTTCATCGAACCCAAATAAATCACCATCAATTTATTGAAATTGTTAATTAAATAGCCCAAAAAAATATGGAAAAGCATATAAGAAGAAAGAAGAGGGCCGTTATTATTGGAAAAGATAAATCTATAAATAATTTTTTAATAATTGGTTATATTCAATTTGATTTAATTCAAGGTTGAATTAAAACAAGTTAAACTTGAATACAAAAAATGAGTTAGTTCAATCACCATTCAACCCTAACTAAACTTGGTTTGACATACCCTGACCACATTAAAAATAAAAAAGCAAGTGACGTCCATTGGTGGGCTATCATTGTTTATGTCTGGTCCTCCTCTCCTAAATATCCAAATTGGAGCCTCGTTGTCTGCGCTACAAATTAATTGACAAAAATTTATATTGCCCTGCCCTCGGGGCAATTACAAGCATTAATTCATCCGGCTAATAAGAATTAACTCAAATTCGATTTAAATCGAAAACATCAAATTCAATTACTGAATAATAAAAATGAAAAAATAATAAAAGATTAAAATTATTGTTGAAGAAAAAATCTAAAAAGAAAAATTGTCGAAGAAAATAATAACTAATGAAATAAAAGAATTATCACAAAAAAGGTTATGAACTGTTGAATTTAAACCAAATTATCGTATAAAAGTTTTGTTCCGAGTTTGATTTACTAGAGTTAAACATAAATTTGAATTCAAACATATTAGACTCGAATTCACCTCTAATGATATAAAAAATTATAGATTTTCATTAAGCTCCCAAATATGAAGTAGAAAAAAATTTTATTTTGATACTAATAAAAACCTTTATAAGAAAGTAAAAATTTTCATAAAAGATATAAATCGAAAAATTATTTTTGAGATAAAAATCAAATAAAAAACACAGGGAAAATGATTTAGATGCCCTAAAAAATCCAACTTTTAAAAATATATTTTAGCTTTCAAATTTATTAACAAAATTGAAACAAACCGAGTATAATCAATTGCAACGATCATTCAATTAGTTCTTAATATCGGTTTGTGATATTTCTTAGAGCAAAAATAAGCATTTATAAACAAAGACATACTATGACAAGATAGTGTTTGGTTTAAAGAATATTTTATTATTAACATTAAAAAATTAATATAAATATAAATTATTTTTCAAATTAAAAAATATAAAAAATAAATTTTTTAGATAAATTTGTATATATAAATATTTGTTATGTTTAATTTAATAAAAATAAAATAATACTTTATAATAGAATTAAAATTAATCTAATAATCTTTTAATATCTAGTTAGGTTTCTTAAATTACTTACTAACATTACTTTTTAATAAAGAATTACAATAAATAAGATAATATTAATAATAAAAAATAAATTATTAAAAATAATACTTTTAGCCCAACACAATCTAAGTGTATTTAATCATCTTTCAATTATAACAAATAAGTGCATTTATTTGTGGAAAATTTTGCTGCATCTTTTTCTTCATTGGATTGTTTACAGGCCTCTAACTCTCTTAAGGGTACATACGTCTAAAATTGCCAGCATAATTAGTATAGAGAAACAAGGAGAAAATTCTATGCAAATAATGAGGAATTGAGTAATATTTTTCAAGGGTTTAGTTTATTGATCGAAATTATATCTAATATTATATTATTGACCGAACGAATTAGTGCTCATATAACTATTTACTCAAATTAGATTTTTAATTTGTACAATTCCTGTATTTTTTTTAATGAAAAATCTGTCCAGAATTTCAATTTATAAGAATAATGATTTGAAATTAAGTTTGCAAATTAGTTAATATTGAGAATAATTTTGGCCGAACGAATAATTTCCACCCAAGGTTTCCTTAAGTTAAAAAGACCCGTTAAAAAAGTTTCAAAAACTAAATACTCATATTTCTTTCAAGTTTTTAAACATTTTTACTAAAAGACCAAAATACGTTTTATAAATAATAAATAATATTAATATTAAAATAAAATTTAATAGAACATAATTTTAAAATAATAATAATAATAAAGTTTAAAATTTAATTAAGAAATTTTTAATATAAAAATAAAATAAAATTTCAAAAAATTGTCACCGTCGTCGTGATTAACTTAACTAAATAATCGAAGATGGTTATTTAATTCTATTAGTTGTTGGATCTTACTGTTTTAATGACAGAGGCGACCTATCAGAGAAAGTCGAAAACAGTTGACATATTTAAAATATAATCATTTTTAGCTATTGTCGATGCTGAAAGTCGTTAGATCCGATTGTCAATAGGGCTAAGTGGTTGTTTTTAACCATCTGAAGAGGTTAACGAGTCATCATTATCGACAACACTACTGACAGTGGTGGTTACTTTTTTAAAAAATTTATTTATTTATTTATAATTTTTATTAATTTATATTATATTTTTATAAAATTAATTTTATTATTATTTTAATTTTTATTAAAAATGATAAAAATATTTCCCTCACCAATTAAATTTAACAATTAACTAATAAATTTAAGAATTAGCTTTAAATAAGAAACATTTAGAAATAAGTTTTTAGGTGATAATAAGTCATTTCAAAAAACCTCGTATAGAAATAAGTCGTTTGGCCAATAATTTTTGAACGTGATAGTAGGCAACCTAAGAGGGCTAAAAGCGAACTAAAAATTTGATCTATTATAATTAACCACATGACTCTTAAGATTCACGATTTTATCACCCCTGCAAATAGATTATAGAGTTTTGGGTTTGAATGAAAGAGAATGAGGGCATGTGTTGATCCCATTTTACCTAAAATTCCATTTAGGGATATATTTAATCTAACAAAAAAGGGATTAAGTTCAGACTTGATTTAAGTTAAAGTCAAGTTCACACTTAATTGAAACATAAATTTATTTAAAATGATGTATACCTTTTTTTAAAAATGATTTAATAAAATAATTAATATTATTAAATAAGTAAATAATATTATTAAGATGAATAATATTATCAAATAAATTAATTAACTAAAACTAATATAAAATTAGTTTATTCGGAACGCCACAACTAAGGTCGGATGCACCCATGAATATCTACATTTTGAATACGGAAAAAAAAAGAAGCAAGCTGCTTCATTGAGGGAAAAAAACAAAATCCATCGTGGATCCGAGGATGAACTGGTTCGCACAGACACGGAGGAGAGTTAGAAAGTCAATGAGTCAAACTTCAAAGCCCCTATGATGGCTAAGTGAGTAGCCATAATTATTAGCAGAAACTTAATTAATTAATACGGAAACCATGAGTTACTGTTGCGGCTTGGCTTTCTTTCCGTATATTCATATCTATCTCTCTGTTTACATTAAAAATGGCTGATTCGGTTCAACCTTGATGTTGATCATGGGTGTAAATTCATCCTCATTTAAATTGATTTATAATATTATTGTAAAATCAAATTAAAAAATGAATTACTATTTAATCAAATTATAAAATTAAAATATTAATTAAAAATTAATTCATTCAAATTAATCCGCATCAGATTGGGTCCGATCCATTATATAACCCACCCTCTCTATCTTCCATTTATAAATCTTGACTCTCTTGGCTTCACCTGCGCCTGCATCTGCACCTGCACCTGCACCTGCACCTTCAGCTTCTTCTCTGTCTATCTCAAAACCCCTTTTGGTCTTCAATCAATCAGTTTGCCCATTTGAGGAAAAATAATGGAAGTCAAAGGAACTAGATCTTCTTCAGCCGATAGTTACAGCAACACCTCCTCATCATCTTCTTCAACCCTTCAAACTTGCACTGATGAAGATCATATGGACTTGAGGAGAGGTCCATGGACGGTGGAAGAAGATTTCAAACTCATCAATTACATTGCTAATCACGGTGAAGGTCGATGGAACTCTCTTGCTCGCTCTGCAGGTAATCATCTTAATTACGTTTTTTTTTTTTTTAAATCTATTATGAACCCAACTTTACCAAATCAAAATCAATGAAATAGGTCTCAGACGAACCGGAAAGAGTTGCAGATTAAGGTGGCTGAACTATCTTCACCCAGATGTGAGACGTGGGAACATCACACTTGAAGAACAACTTCTGATTCTTGAGCTTCATTCTCAATGGGGCAACAGGTGAAAATTAACTTGAATTGTTCTTTCGTTACGAGATTTCTAGCCTGAAGTTTATGCCCTAACAAAAATTTTCTTCTTAGATGGTCAAAAATTGCCCAACACTTGCCTGGGAGAACCGATAACGAGATAAAAAACTACTGGAGAACCCGCGTCCAGAAGCACGCTAAGCAGCTTAAATGCGACGTCAACAGCAAGCAATTCAAAGACACCATGCGTTATTTATGGATGCCAAGATTAATGGAAAGAATTCAAGCCAGAAATAATGCTACAACCACCAAATCCACGACGGCTGCTGCCGTCACAACCGGGTCCAATTCCGCTGGCCTCACCACAACCACGGTGGCTGCCGCGGCGGCCAGCACAGGTATGGGACTCAACAATATTGCACCAACTTACACTCCCGAGAATTCAAACACAGCAGCCTTATCAGATTGGTTCGGAACCCCTGTTTCGGACTTGGCTGATTATTACGCTATTCCGGTCGGTGACAATCCTAACCCGGAATATTATTATTCTGAGAGCTTAATCAGCCCGTCGGGTTACTTTAATCCCGCAGCAGAACTCCAGGAGGAGATTGAGCCATACCACTATGAATTGGCGGACGACGGCGGGGTCGACGCAGCGGACAATTTGTGGAATGTAAAGGACTTGGGGCTCTTTCAGCATCAATTCAACAGCAACACGTGAGAAATGAACAAAAGCAAAGGTGGTGAAAGTGAAATTTTCTAAATTATAGAGATATATTTATAAATATCAAACTGTCATAAATTTTTTTATTAAAATGACTGAATTTTTTTTTTTAATTAAAGAGACTAAGATTTTAAAATTTTCTATTAAAATAACTATATATCACCTTAATTTCTAAAATAAAAATAAAACAGATAATCTTGAAACTATTGAAAGTGTAGTTTATTTCATAGAAAAATTTTAAAATTTTGTATCTTTAATAAAATTACGAAATTCAGTTTTTAAAAAATTTATGATAGTTTGATATTTTTAAATATATTATTCTACAAAAATGAAATATAATAATTTAATTTTAACTATGACAGTAAGACAGATGAAAGACTGATTGGAGATTATTCTTATTTGTATTTTTCTTATATTAGGGGTGAATTTGTAATTTGGGATTTGTATTAATCTCATTCTTTGGTAATGAAAATTTTAACTCTTTGTAATTAGTAATTTTATTGTGAGTGACTCTGCGTTATTGATGAATGTCTTAAGATGAAATAAAATAATAATAAGATGGGAATAATTGGTTCCGCCGTATAATATAATTGCGTATGGTTAGGAAGTATCAAAGTTTTCTAGATTACATAATTTCATTTAACTTTTTGAGACGTGGGGGTCTAGGATTCATGCATGTTAACTTAAATTATACCTTTCCGAAAACTTAAATTATGATATTATCGTTTTAGAACTTTTTTAATTGTTTTAGTCACCGAAACTTAAGATTAGATTTAATTTATATTAAGTTTTGACAACATTTAATTTGAAATTAATTCGAATATAAAAAAAAAAACCAAAACTGATTTAAGGCCAATCAATTGATGTTTAAACTTGATTAAAATTAATTAAATTTGATTTGTTTATTGGAATAAGTTTGATTTTTTGATTTGAAAACTCAGATCTAAAATTAAGTAACTGAGATCAAATTCAGTTTTGCTTATACTATGAACAATTTTTACAAGCCCATGTAATTGAAAAAAGTTCCATCCACTCCTACTTTAATTCTTGCATAAAATTTATAGTAAATTTCAGTAAATGAAACAAAGGCCTAAATACAGTATTAGAAAGGTAAATAATTATATTACTCGTGAGTAATAAAAATATGATATTAGATTAAATTCCGATTATCAACAATTTGGTAGGGTTCGATGTTCAAAATTAAGTTTTTTTTTTTTTTATTTGATATGAATTTTTTTTCCATTTTATATATTAAATTACGGTGATATTTTGGTGGTGGGAGTGCGGAATGGAACGGAACGGAATCGAAAGTCTTTTCAGTGAAAGGCTCTCACGCGCGAGGGGGGCGGAGAAGATAATAACCACGTGACAGAATAGGCGAGATAGATAAGGGGACGGCGGCGGGGAAGAATCTTTGTAGGCCGCGTGCTAATAAGAGAAGCCACCGAGGTGGTCCCAAGTGGTAAGGTGTTGAATAGATGACACGTGGCATACTAAAAGATAAAATATGGATTTTTAATTTAAATGGCTTTACTTAGGCTTCCTCGACTCATAATCATCGGCCGCAACCCTTGAATCAGCCCTATGCAAGAAGTCGACGTAAGAATTACGAATACATAGAAATATTTTATACATTTACACTATAAAAATTATACTATCTATTTCTAAATTAAATAATAAATTTGATTTTGATAATCTTTTCAAATTTGAATTGGTATAAATTTGTTTAGGGAATTTAGTACAGTGTTAGGGACATGATTAAAATTTAAAAAACATGTTAAATTGAATTATTTAACATAATAAAACTAAATGAAATAGTGGGATTTGAGTTTCAACGTTAATAAATTATATAAAATAACTTGTTTAATTAATTTAAATTTATTTCAAATTCATTTGAATTAATGAATAATATCGTCAAAACATTATTGATTTGAAAAATTATGTCCATTGATTTTTTAATAATGCCGTCAAAGGAATGAATAAGTTGAACTTAGATTTTAGGTTTAATTCGTTTGAATTAAATGTTAATTAAAATTTAAATCAACTCAAAATCTAACTTTTTTTTTTTGTTTTTTTTTTTCATTTTGGAACTCTGTTGAGTCTTGTGATTCTTCAACGGGCCTATCCAACTCCACATTGGAATCCCACGTGGTGCTTGATGAATCCATCTGATAGGGGATTTTTATTCAGATATGGGGGACCTTTGTTTGATATTTGGGTCCTGCAAATTTATACAAGAAGTGGACGGCCAGGAGTTGTCATCTTCATTGTCTTTGTTTGAGTGAGTTTCAATAATGAGAAAGCAACAGATCACAGTTGAGTTTGTTACATTGTATGTAGCTATTCGATTCTGAGGCTCGAAGGTGTGCATGTGCTTCAATGTTTTTCATATGTCAAAAGCATGTGTTTTTCCTTCCATGGCTGCAGATAATTGGAATGTGATTTTCCTTTAAAAACACACACGATAAAATCAAGGGTTTCCACAAAATTGGTTTTCATATCCATATGATACGATATTAAGTATAAGATATGAGATATTTAAATTATACATTAAAATCTTGAAGTTTCTAATATAAAATTTATGTAATTTTAGATTTTCAAATCGCAACAATTAGTTGTTACAGTTTAATTTTTTTTAAATTGGTATTGTTTAGCATCAAATTCACAATCATGTCCTATGAATGGTGATATCGATATTATAATATTTATTAAAATTAATAATTTTTATTATTCAACTTTTTGTATATAAGATATTATCATAAATTGAAACCCTAATTAAAAAATGATTTATAGTCGAAGTTGCTACCAAACGTGCTTTTTATATTTTCTCTACCACCATTTAAAGGAAATTGATTGACGTAGAAATGCCCACCATTTTAATAATAATCCTTATCACTTGCGTGAAGTTTTGTTGTAAATGAAAGCGAGATTGCCTTATTGTGCATATCTTCAACCAGGGTTCTTCATTCAAGCCTTCAACGTCAACCACAATTTGCGTTGTTGCAGCTGATCATCTTTTTCAGCTTCTTGGTCATGGTCGAAAATGAATAGAAGATCTTCCGGACCCGTAACAAATAAAGTAAGTGCTCATGTTAGCCTTCCACTATGAGCAATTTGACATTCTTTTTTATACTCGGTATTAGATCGTGCTTATCCATGTGTAAAAAGTAGAAACACTTTTATTTGAATTCTTCATGTGCATGTTCATGAATGAAATTAATTCTAGTTGAAGAATGTGCTAGGGTTAGGGTTTCAGATTTCATATACCCATTGACTCAGTCTTCTTAATTAGAAATAATCAATTGTAGAATTATAAGGGAATTTTTTCTTAGGGATAAACTTGTAGTATGATCAAATTTTATTTTTTTTTCAAACTCACCGAAGTTGTATGTAGCAATTAATCATATGAACTACATGTAGTATATGAGAGAATATATGTAAAAAACATTTTTTTTTTCAAAAAATTTTTTTTTTCAAAAAAAGAGAACCCTTGACAATTAAAAATGTCTCTCTCTTTTATCATTACGAGACAAGGATTACATTTTATTAAATTAAGAATACAAGATCATTCACTTTTCATAACAACAACTTTTGTTCAAAATCATTGCATTAGGGTTTTAATATTCAATTAATGTTGTCAAATTGTAAATCATAATAATATAACAATGGAAGTAAACTTTCAAGTAATAGAATTAATCAGCTTAAAAATATAATTCTGTTCATTACATTTTCACTGTTTTTGATTCATTGCACCAAATTGTATCCACAGTTTGTTCATGCAATTTGTGGCTAATAATAATAATGTATTTTATATCTTAAAGGATTGAGGTAGCTGATATTGTGGAGGAAATGGTGCGTCTGCTTGACCCCATATAGTTTGGAGAAGGCGAAGCCATTAACTAATTTCCATCGTTACGTAGAAAACAATACAATTTGTGCCGAAGGCTCACGTTAAAGCGAAAGATCAGAGATGCACTATGGATTTTGCCATGTCCACAACTTAATTTCATACAAGTTTTGCATATGAGTTCATGAATTTGTTCGGTTAAGTATTATTTGATGGTTCTTATTTCCTAACCTTCGCAACCTTTTCAGGTTAAAATCTGTAATTAAATTGCATCAACACCAACTTGGGATTCCATGTTTAGATGCGAAATCGTATGGGCTAGGTCTAAGCTCTGCTAATACATGGTTAGGCATTGAAAGAGATTGATCATGTTCTAAGATTAAGAAGATGCATGATTCACGAAAGGTGATTTATTAATAGTTTGAAATGAGCAAATCATTAAAACTATTATGGATCTTAATACAAACATTGAAAGAATTACATTCTAAAAAGTAGTTTATATTTTATGATATTGAATTTAAATTTCATATATTGTATTTGAGGTTGTAATATGCCATCATATTTTATAGCTCATGTTCACGTAGATTGACTATAAGCTAGCTCCTTGCTGGCCTTGGGATAATATACCATCCAACTCAATAACCCTAGAGCCTATGCAAGTTGGTTGTGTAATAGATCCTTGCTAGCCTCGAGCGAATACTGCATTAGCTCTGATACCAAATAATAATAATAATATTACTAAAGTCAAACGCCAAAAACTAATTATTAAAAATAGAAAGATTAAAATTATATAAACCTTATAATAAAAACTAATATTCTCTTATCTAAAATCTAAGTCTTATACCTTATACTTTAAATTATAAATAACTATCATGTTTTGATGACTATATAATTTGATTGTGTATTAACACCTTATCAACCCCAAACAAACAGTATAATACCGATATTATCATCTATATCATATTATAGTTATAGATTTTTTAATCTTAATACTCAACTTTTAGAATGAGATTCTCTCAAATATTGTATAATTCTTTTTGGCTGAATACCTTAGTGCTTGCCAAAAAAATTTATATTTAATCACTGAGATAATAAAGTCAGCCCCAAAGCAGACGTATAAGTTGAATGAGATACTCAGGAATCCTGGTTCTTGATCAAGTCATAGCAACAAGCCAGAGAATCAGAAGACTGAAGAAGGGGAATGAGTATTTTATTGAATAGTAATGCGATATTGCGGGGTGACGAACGACATTGCATCATTACGAGTTGTTTTTTAATGTCTACACTACGTTGAATTATTCTGTGAGTGCAAGAATGGGATCACTGCGTACGCCATCAATCACTCGTATTCTTCTCGAAAAATTATTACGTAAATTTGGGCCACGGCTAGGAAGATCAAGTGGCCTTGTTGGACCTCATCATACATATTTTTAAGGCCTCTTGTTATAAAATTCATGGAATGGTAGCCTTATTATCATTGCACTCGGTTTGAATTCAGAATCGTTAACCATATATCAACCCTGGCTCATTCAAATTATGAAACTGAATAAAAAGAATTCTCAGAGAAAAATATGAATTGTTGGGGAAGTAGAAAAATAATTCAAATACGAATGAATCGCGAAAGAAGAAACAACAACAAAACAAGTTATGGTTTGACGATGCCAACAAGGCAAAAGGTTTAAATTGAACAGAATGACAATTTAAGTTCGAGGCACCTTTTGATTGAATCTAGAGTTCAATCATAAAACATTTTCATATTTTGTTTTATTTTTTTCAAAAGTTACCCTAATTAGAAAGCTGGCCTTCTGTATACGTGCACTCAAACAATTAGGTTACGACTCATTATTGGATGGACTAAGATACGTCTTGCTTAAGGAAAGTTACACCATGACTTAAATGTCAAAAGAACATATTTATTGGGTTCACTAAAAGCCCATTACACTAGCCTCGGGAAGAAAAAGACATGATCCTAGCTTTGAAACCTCAGCCCACAAATATAAGTTGAGCCCGACAATGTGCCAACAAATACAAATCTGTCTGGACCCGAACTATAATCCAAATTTAATCGGGCCCCGGTTACATCCATCCCTAAAAGCAAAAATCACTGTTCACTATAGAATATCTCGTGATATTTCCAACGCACGTGGGGATCTTTTTAGCTTCCCGTCAAGAACGTGTTCGAAAATATACGCAAGAAGTTTCGTGGAAGCTCATTATTCTTGAGTTCCACGCGGCTGGTCATATTCACCAATAGAAACTACCCATGTGTAAAATATATGTGAAAGCAATACAGTTCCCTACCCATATCCTAGTAGGATTTGTCCCGGCGTCTTTTTTCTAACAAAAGAGGCAAAAGTTTGTATTCCCACCTAAGGTTTTTTGAAAAGAAGGCCACCGTTTAACTTTTTAAAACTTAAATATTCGCCCTCTCTAATTTTAATGATAAAAAATATTTTTATTTGTTTAATTAAAAAAATTTTAAAAATATTAAAATAATATTATAAAAAAATAAATCAAGTGGTAAAAAACGATCACTTTAATCAAGAGATAATTAAATCTAACTATTCTATTTGACATTAGTAATTAAATCAACTTATATTATCGTTTGTGGTTAGAAATGATTTGTTTTGATTCCATCAACTATTTCTGATCATGATTGATGATGGAGATGATCGATTTAGATGTTGTCTCTTGAATTTATTTACTTTTTAATAGTTACAATTACCATGATAGTAGTTACTTTTTATTTTTTTATTTTTTATTTAAATATTAAATTACATTTTTATCATATTTTTTTATAAGGATAGTATAGTTATTTTATAGAAAAAAATGATGAAAAATGGTCACGTTTGAACTTTTAAAAGTTAATGGGTAACGTTGACTTTAGAGAAACTCTAGGGTGGCAAGATGTCTTGTTGGCCACCCTACGAAAAATTCCCGAAATTTAGTTTTCTCGATATTTGCACATTTTGTAAGATTAAAAGGTGGGACCACAACCGACCAATCTCATCCACTTATAAATGGCAATATGACGGTTATACCCTCTCGTTGCTTACACGTAAGTGATAATAGAATTGATTTTTTCCTAATATTTTGAATAATAATATGATTTTTCTGTGGAAATAATATCTTTTACCTGGTCAAATTCCATCGGCAGAACAATTTGACTTCGCCTTTTTGTGTATAAAATCGATGTTTTTAGAACTAAATAGAATGTTAATCCAGTAAAGGGGGAGGTTTGATTGATATATTTTTTAAATAAAATTTAAAATAATTTTTATATAATTAAATTAATTTAAAATAAAAATAAATTTAGCTAGCAAATACATATATTTTAAGTTGATGAATTAGCTGTTGGGCTCAAATCCAGCATGATGTTTTTTTTTTACGTAGCAAGTACCAATTGGATTGGCGAGTCTAGTTTGGTTTTAAAATCTAGTATAAAATTGATTTTTTTGTCGTAATTATTTTGATTATTAATTTATAAAAATTATCTTATGAATGTGTATGCCCAAATTTCCCCTGAACGTTTTAATATTCATAGTGCTAGATTTTATTTAAATTAAGTTTAAATAAAATTTGATATAAAATCAGTTTGAATAATTTAATTTAAAATCAATGACTTAAAACTTGTAAACTTAGTTTGAAAATAATTTTGTTTCATATTCAATCCAAACATACATAAATTTAAATATTTAAATCAACTCAAACTCAATTTTTTTTTTTTTTTTTGAGTTTGAGCAATTCAAATCAATCAAACCAAATAGTTTAATTTCAAATTTTAAACTATATTTAAATTCATAAATATTTAGAAAACGTAAACAATAAATTTGATTATATAAATGTCTACCGTAAGCAATGTGAAAGTAAGTTACGTAATTTAATTTGTTATTAAATAATTAAAAATATTTAATAAAAATATATTTGCAATATAAACTCAATATTTTGAATAATATGTAAATAATTTCATTTTTAAAATTTAGAATCTTCACGTGTTTAGAATCTTCTTACTCTTATTTAAAATTTCCAAAAAATAATTATAAACCAGCACCAACAAAAAGCGTACACGTAATAATTTCAAAAGTTCAAGGTTATATCCGTACTTTTATGCCAACAATATCAAAGCAACTTGCACGTGCAGGGACATCATTGTAAATTCCACACATCAAACTGTCTATAAAAGCCCATTTATGCTCTGCCTCCAAAAGTCTGAAAATCTTCACATTTCAGAAGAAGCTCTTTCTCTCAGGCTTGTCTCCAACTGTAAGTAAAATTCTCTGCTTTATAATTTTTTTTTTCCTTTTTAATATCTTCAAGGTTAATAGAGTGGTGTAATTATAAAGCTAGGATTGATTTACGTATACTTTTTTACTTGTGTTTTCTAGTTTTTAGTTTATTATTTGATAAATTTTAACAAAAATGAATAATAGTGGATGTATTGGAATCTCCACCATGAAGCCTTGTCGTAGAATATTGATTGGTTACAGAATCTCCACAATATTTGGGGATTCTTGTATCAAATCAAAGGGTTTAGTTACAAATAATTTGTTGAAATCACTACCAAAACCAGTTCTTCATAGCAGTGATGTCAGATATAAGGTTATAGGTTATAATAAGTGTGTAGCTGATCCGAATCGGAGGGTTTTTTGTGGATCCGATTTGAGTTGTGGTCCGGTTAAATGGTTAGGAAAGAGTAGTTTTCATGTTCATAAAGATAGGAAAAGGGGAGTTTTAGTAATTCCCAATGTAGCATCGGATTTTAGGAATCACTCAACATCGATTGAAAGTCATGTTAATGAGAAGGGTTTTGAGAGGATTTACATTCAAGGTGGTTTGAATCTGAAGCCTTTGGTAATTGAAAGAATTGAAACAGGAAATGAAGTTGTGAATGAAGAAGATAACAGGGTAGAGGTTAACGGGCTAGGTGTAAATTTAGATAATTTGAAGCATTTAGATGAGAGTGTTAAAGCTGAGAGAAAGGCATCGGAGATTGAGGAGGCAGCGTGGAAGTTGCTTCGAGCTTCAGTTGTTTGTTATTGTGGGAATCCTGTGGGTACAGTTGCAGCTAATGATCCTGCAGATAAGCAACTGTTGAATTATGATCAAGTGTTCATTCGTGATTTTGTACCTTCAGCACTCGCATTCTTGCTAAATGGAGAAGGGGAGATCGTCAAGAATTTTCTTCTTCACACATTGCAGTTGCAGGTACTTTGTGATCTAAATACCTTAAAATTGTCTCATTCTATTCTCCAAAATTTCTTGTTAAAAGTACAGTGGGGATGAATTTTGATCATTATTTTTTAATTTTGTTGGACAAGGAATGTTTCTAGTTTTCAACATTGAATTTAAATATACAAGGTTATTGTCTGGACAGAGATGCTAGAGAAACCTGCTGGGATTATTAATATATTTGATTCCTAGAGAATATCTTGGAATGCAGTGATCCAGTTAGGGCCTAGAAGGCTGCCATTGTCTATAATAATCTCACTTATTAAGCTTGCCTAGAAGCTCCGTGATTAAAATATGCGTTTGAATTTGACTCATTCACTGTGTTATTTTGCCTTTATATGGGTTATTTCCTATCCAATCAATAATGAAGAGATTGCTGTTGTAACAAGGGAAATAGCCTCCTGTTTTGATTTGTCGAGATCTCAACTCATGACTCTTGTACGCAATAAAAAGTGGAGATTTTCGTTGAAGAAATGTCTTGCTTTTAGGCTACTTAGCAAATTTCTTTCTAATTAACTCATGCTACATTGATTTTACTTCCTATGTGAGCCCTGGCAAGTCATCCAGTTTTACAGTTGAATGATTTTTTCTTTTTTTTTTCATTGCCAGAGTTGGGAGAAGACTGTGGACTGCTATAGTCCTGGACAAGGGCTCATGCCAGCAAGTTTTAAAGTTAGAACCGTGCCTCTGGATGGAAGTGATGGAGCATTTGAAGAGGTTCTGGATCCTGATTTTGGTGAATCAGCCATTGGTCGTGTTGCACCTGTTGATTCTGGTAAGATAATACTTAGTTCTGTTCATTGTACCATTTGGTAATTCTTAACTAACAGTTAATGTTGATTGAAAAGTTTTTGCTATTGTTCAACACCTTTCAGTTTGTTGAAAATTTTCTCGCTCTTCTGCCAATTTAGAATACAACAGTTCTCAACACTTTCTTCACTTTTAAATAATGCTACAGGTATAAGTGGAATTTGATTAATATTTTCACCACATTGATAGGGTTATGGTGGATCATTTTGTTGAGAGCATATGGAAAGATCACAGGTGACTATGCATTGCAGGAGAGGGTGGATGTCCAGACAGGCATAAGGCTGATCCTGAATTTGTGTTTAACTGATGGATTTGACATGTTTCCATCTCTGTTAGTCACTGATGGTTCATGCATGATTGATAGACGTATGGGTATCCACGGTCACCCTCTTGAAATTCAAGTAAGTTTATTATACTCGATGTAGCTATAAACTTGACATAAATCTTATAATAGTTGCCTTATTTTCTTACTGTGTTCAGAGGTGGCTGGAAACGAAAATTCAATACTTGCTTTTGCTGTCCATCTTTATTAACCGATGCCAATGAAGATTTTAACTACTAATGATTTTCCAAAGCTTAGCACAGATAAACCACATTACTATTCCTACCAACTGACTCCAGCAGTCAACATATTTTGTCATTATCTATTTACTTTTTCATTTTGCATTCATCCTTTGGCCTCTAGTTTATGTTATGACAATCTCATCTTATAGGCCTTATTCTATGCTGCATTACGCTGCTCCCGCGAGATGCTCATTGTCAATGATGGAACTAAGAACCTGGTAGCTGCTATAAATAATCGACTTAGTGCTCTCTCATTTCATGTTAGAGAATATTATTGGGTGGATATGAAGAAAATCAATGAGATCTATCGTTACAAGACTGAAGAATACTCTGCAGATGCCGTCAACAAGTTCAATATCTATCCTGATCAAATTCCTTCATGGCTAGTTGACTGGATACCTGATAAAGGCGGCTATCTCATTGGCAATCTAGAACCTGGTCATATGGATTTTAGGTTCTTCACACTAGGAAATCTTTGGGCCATTGTTTCTGCCCTAAGTACCGCAAAGCAGAATGAGAGTATTCTGAATTTGGTTGAGGCCAAATGGGATGATCTTGTTGCTCATATGCCGCTTAAGATTTGCTACCCTGCTTTGGAGTATGAGGAATGGCGTATAATCACTGGCAGTGACCCGAAGAACACGTGAGCCTTTTATATGCTTTGGTACATGTATCTCCTCGTTCATATGAGTAGAATTATTGATATGTTGCTCTGTCTATATGCAGCCCATGGTCATATCATAATGGTGGATCTTGGCCGACACTCCTATGGCAGGTTAGAATAGTAGTAATTCAAGTGGAAAAATTTTCCTCTTTTTCATTCTTTTGTTTACTTTTGGGACTTAGTCATCGTATTTAAGAGAAGTACTCAAGTATTAGCTATGTCATGATGATATGAATTCAGTGTACTCACAAATTCTTCTGTCTATATGAACTTTCAGTTCACCTTGGCCTGCATCAAGATGGGAAGACCAGAATTGGCACGAAAGGCAGTTTCTATTGCAGAGCAGAGGCTATCAGTGGATAAATGGCCTGAATATTATGACACAAGAAGTGGGAGGTTCATAGGCAAGCAATCCCGGCTTAACCAAACTTGGACAATTGCTGGTTTCTTGACATCGAAGATGCTTCTGGAGAACCCAGAGAAGGCATCCTTGTTGTTTTGGGAGGAGGACTACGAGCTCCTTGAGACGTGCGTTTGTGCTCTCAGTAAAACCGGTCGGAAGAAATGTTCACGTGTCGCCTCAAGAACCAAGATTATCATCTAATCTCAAGCAAACATCTCTTTACTGTCTTCTGTGGCCATCAGTGGTATCGCTGGAAAGCTTCAGAAAAGAATAAAACCCTGGAAGAAACCTCTCCTCTCTGCTCTCTGAGCACATTGTGGAGTTGAATTTATGTTTAACAGCCAATCTTACTGTAAATTACTGATTTATTGTCACATTCATTGAAGGATTTGACTGATTTGATCAGGTGGCTATGTTTTTGGATAGCCGCTGACTCAATTGATGGCTGAAAGATTGCCTGTATTCTTTGATACAAGCAGTTGGACATGAATGTACTTGACTACATTTATAAATGCTTAAAATAATCAACTCTTGATTTATAAAAGGGACTTGCTAGTAGACGAAACATTATCCTAAATGATCAACCAAGTTCTTGTGTGTTTTTTCGGGAGAATACAAAACGGTGGATTTAAACTCAGTTTAAATTTAAAATAAACAAATTAAAATCAAGTTTAACTTATTCTGTTGATGATAATTTTATTAAAGATTTTATTGAAAAAAAAAAATCAAAAAGTGGTTAAAGAAAGAGAATTGTAGAAAAAAAAAGTTGTTAAAAAAAGATGAATTTGCCATTAATATTACGTTTTAATTGAGTTGGTGCTACCTGAAATTATTTGATCGAAGTGATAATTTGAACCGAAAATATCTCAGATTGTGTCCAGCCCTAAGTATGCATAACACAAGATCTTCTTCCGTTGAGAATTCAACTACAGTAGTAGAATATTACAATAAAGTCATGTCCCTGATCCCATATACTTATAGTCTAGCACTAATAGTAAGTATTAACTACTTCCTCTGGACAAAAGCTACCGCAAATTTTATTTTATGAACAAAATTCTCCTTCCAAGGGTACAAAAAAAGCATGGATTTGGAAGCCTTCCACCCCACCATCCACCCACACCCCCTGGATCTAACAAGCATTTTCTTGATCATTTCTGCATTTTCTAAAGAGATTGAGACGGCTCTCTCCAAGCCTTAGAGAAAATGCAGCTTTTTTGTATTCAGCCCAAGTAAAGGGCTCATACAGGGAAGGTACCTTGGTTGTGACCATTTCTGGAGGCGCAATTATCTGTGCATGGAGTGGGGGTCCTGCAAAAAAGGCCATCGACATTCTTGATGTATTGGAATTGCTCAAGGCTCTATGCCTCACGCTCACAAACCTCCCATTAGTCATAGCCTGCAAAATGAAGTAGTAAGTGACCACCAGGAGATTTTGATAGAAAAAAGAAAAGGACTTTGAAAAATATGTTGTCAATTTCCATATGAATTTTTCATTTTTGTGCTTCATAAAATCAGAAAAATTCCTCGTTCTAGCCGGGCGGGAGCCACCTTTACTTTTTTGTCATGTCAGCCATACTATTTATCGTCCGATAATATTGTTCAACCCACTATAACAGTGTTTGAGATCAAATTGGGAATTGAGAATTTGAGTCGATTTCGATACCATCTTTGTTCCAGCTTGAGCAGTCTCGGAGACAGCCCTAAATTTGCTAATTTCCAAGAGCCATAAATGGCAACACAGTAACAGAGGCTAACCACCCAACTAAAGCCAGGGACCTTTTAAGTTCCATTTCATCTCAAACATAAATAGTGAACCTCAACTACCTAATTCCCAGGTGAGCATTGGATAAAAACTGATACGTGGGGTGCCACATTGTCATCAAATCCAATGCTTTCAGCCAAAATTTTGCAGCTTGTGACTCGTACTGATTCCCAATACACATCAGTCACTCAACTCCTCACTCATCTGTCCTATCCAGTCCAGTGCAGTCCAGTCCTATCCGTCATTATTGAAATAATAAGAGAAACGAAAGCTGGAGTCTAGACCTACCTGTAGCAAGTCACCAACATTAACACAAAAAGCAGTGGGATCAGGAGCAACCGGGATCCACACACCATCTTCAGGCGAAATTTGCAAGCCACCCACGTTGTTAGCTCTTAAAACAGTGAGAATCTGAGGATCCGAATGCTCTCCAAACCCGATTTTAGTGTCTCTGATATTGATATTATTATTATCTTTACAAAGAACAAGAGATGGGTAGTGATTGATCCTGAAGAACGAATCATTGTCCACGTCTCTGATGAGATTGCTAAACAGTGACGTGTCATGGACCCATAAACCTTCTGCCATGAGATCCAAGATCTCACATGCTAAGTCTCTAACAGCTTCAATGTAACAACTCACAGCGAACCTGTCATGTAAATAATCAAAAATCACACGTCAATGAAGTAGGGACTCTTTTCTTTTTCAGATTTTTTTTGTTTACTTTATTTAGTTTTTGGGGTCTGCAGTCTGCTCGTTCTACGAACTGTTACTTTCTCTATTTTGGGCAAAAAAAAAAAATCGCTTTGATTTGATTGAACCTTCATTGACATGCTCTCTTTCTTCTTTCGACTTACACAATGTCTGAGATGCAGGGCATGTGCTTTTGCTTCTGCTTATTTTACTGAATAGTAACTGATGACACAACTTTTTGCAACACTCGTAAGCACGAAACTATGCGATCCAACTTTCATATTTCTTTTATTGAAAGAATTAAAGAGATATTCGAGGCAAAATAAATTTATCCATAGTTGAAACACACACACAAATATCATAAATATTATGGCCCAAAAAATAAAGAAAGAAAGAATAAGACTATTCATATCAACTTCTTTTGAAAACAGGTGAAATGACTTGTCGTTCACAGTCTGTGCAAACTGTTATACTATCAGCATAAAACTTATTGATGTGAATGCTTTTAAAAAGATTGAAAGGTGCAGCCTGTAACTACGGGGGAACCAAGAAATTATACAACCCATTTCAATACAGTTCCTACCATCACGTTCATCATTTATTAGAAACTCATCGAATTTGAACAAGCTGGAAAATGGCAAGAACTTCTAAGGATGGTCCACTGAACTTCAAATCATGCATGCATAGGAATAAACAGCGCTGGTTAATATTCATGAAATGCAGAAGCCATCTGGTACGCATGCAGAAACTGTAATGTTATTATTATTATTATTATGAGGAGTTCTTAGTATAAGTACCTGAATTTTGATGGGTCAGTGGAAATGGACTTGGATCTTTGAGCAATGAAGAGTGGATTGGTATGAAGAAGAAGATATTCAACCTCTCCTATGTCACCATTGAAGCCGATATTTTTACAGCCGTAGCCAAAAGGGTTAGCAGGGCCAGCTTGTTGCTTCTCGGCAACAGGCTTTGCAAAGAAGTTGAAACTTTCTTCTTCCATTCTGGCAATGACGTTGTCTTGAATGCCATGGTTGATCACCTTGAAGAAACCGTAATCTTCACAGGCTTTAACTATGAGCTTCGAAATCTCTTGCCTTTCCCCCGAAAGGTCTATGATAGGAAGCTCAGTAGCTTGCAGTCTTTCACTTCGTCTAGGAGTTGCAGAAGCCACCACCATATTTGAAGTACAAGAGAGGTAGTCACAGAGAGCTTCAAGGAAAAATTTAAAGGAGTGTGAAGTTCAATTGCTGAGTTTTTATTGAGAAAGAGAGAGAGGGAGATGATATACATATATAAAAATAAAATATTATTATATATTATTTTATATATATAAAGAGAGTTTGCATTGGATTTGGGTAAGTACAACTAGCAAATTCCTGTTATGAAAAAGAAGTTGACTTTGTTACTTAATTTAGACTGGAATTTTAATTGAGTAAAACTTTGCATAGAAACAAATTTGGCTAAATTTATCTATATTATTTATTTACCATGTAAGACCTTATTGAGTCTGATTGAGTTTTGGATGAGAGACCCTCACTATTAATTTGATTCCAATTAGTTTAAATTAACAATTGATTTAAAATTATTTACTGTATTCACTCTATTAAATATTTTTAGTGTTTTTATTTATTTTCTAAATTATTCAAATCTCCCATTAACAAAATACATTACTATAATATTTTGCCTCACTTATAAATAAAATTTGCATATCAAAACTCTTTAAAACATATCAACAAACCAAATTTATATTTTCATTATTAAAAAATAAAATATATATTTTTAAACAAATATCAATAATATTTAGAGTAAATGCAACTTGATATAGAGATACAAGTATATGTACTATGCCCTAGGCAAGAATTTTATTCTTTGTTTATAGTTGTACTTTAATATTTCTTCCATCTGCCATTAAAACATTTTATAATAATAATAATAATAATAATAATGTTTTAATATTCAAATGGGTTTTGTATCAATTCAAAAATGATTAAATTTTAATTTCAAATTATGTAATATTGACTGAAATTAAATTATACATAAAGAAAGACATAGTTTTCGTATGGTATTTAAAAATGATGAGCTCTGCCCAAGAGAAGGGAAGAGAAGAGAAGAGAAGTGAAGAGAAGAGAGTTTCTCGTTGTCTCCAAAATTTAACCTAACCCCACTTACCTTTGACTCTCTCTCTCTCTCTCTCGCACGTTGAAATTCCAAGCTTCATTTGCAAGTAAGCCATTTTGGACCAAATATCCCAACGTGTCTTCACATATCTTGACCCAGCACTCGATTTTCTAGGCCAAGCATTACACTCTATTCCAACGTAGCTTTCTTCCTTTTCCCTTTTAGCATAACATTTACCTTTTTAAATTTTAATATGTGCTCACAATAGCATCTGGGATGTGTCTATTTTTGATTATTAAATATAAAAATTACATTGATTTAAAAAACTTACTATAATCTAAAAAAGTATATTGAATTTAAATTATTACTAGATTGTTAAAATTAAATTAATTAGTTTAACTAATTATTTTAATTTATTTTATAATAACAAAAAAAAATATTGATATATTATTTTACTTAAATGTTTTGACAAAATTATTTTATGCATTTTTTAAAATACTTTTTATATTATCAAATTTTAACTAATTTTTGAATATTATGTTAAGTTATTTTTTTATCAATATATTTTTTAAATAAAAAATAGATTATCGAAGTAATTAGATATTATTCCGAACCAAACACTTCCTTCCTGCATAAGCTATAGTTAGTAATGTGTATAAATTGAACACATTATCATATGATTAGGTTATTAATTTTGAAAATTTTAATTTCACTATATATATATATAAATTAAATGTATTAATAGGTATAAATAAATTAATGCGTATTTATGTGATTAATCAATATAATAGTTTATTTTATTTATAATTTAAAATTATTCACATGTTGACATATAAATTTCTTTGTACTCATTAGCACCTAATCATTTGTACATTAAGTATTATTGTCTTAGTTTTCATATAAATTTTTATTTTTATTCTTGTTTTATTTAAATATAAAAATACATATTTTCTATAAATTAAAATATCTTTGGTGCTTCTTTTTTTTTTTTTCTATTATGCACATGTGTTTAAAAGGCGCTCCTTCTGAATTAACTGGCTTTCACATCTCCTTTTTTATTTCCAGGTTATGTGGGCTCTAATTTGAGCAATGTTTCTTTTCCCAAAATTAGGGTCCAAGCTTTTACTCCACATTTTGTGCATGCAATTACCAAAATAATATTTGTCAGGGAAATGAATTAGAAGTTACATGGAGAGCATTTTTTATTTTTTTTTTTAATCTAAACACATAGTTTACGTATTCGTTTACTAATTTCATGTCAACTATCGAACTTATATATATTGTTTTCAAGTTTTCTCAAAATATGTATATTTAAATCTCTTAAACCATTTATAAACATAAAATAATTCTGATTTTATTATTTTAACCCACCTAAATATTAAGCAATTGTAATCCTAATAATAATTCAACAAGATATATAATATTATCTAATTAAAAAATAAATTAGGTTTGATATCAATTATTTAAAATTAACTCATTTAAATAACATAATAGATTCAATAGAATTAAATTCATGTTCGTAGTTTTTATAATATAACAAGGAGTTATATATATATTATTGACTGAATTTGTAAAACTAAACGAGAGAATGGAGCAATAATAGAGCAAGGAAAGTAATGTGATAACAATAATTAAGGTGGTCTAAATTAATTAAAGATTGATTAGGAGCACCTAATCCACAACTAAACTCAGTGATTTATTGAGATTAGAGAAATAAAGAAAGAAATGCCTTTTGACTTGAAAGTGTTTGTTGACTTCACAGAAGTCTAAAGGTTTGCATTCCCATGCAATCTAACACTTACTTCAATAGTTCAATGCCCCAAAAAACAAGTAACTTTTATTTAATTATTTATTGATTATTAGGAAATGAGTGAGAAACTTCCTCATCTCTCTCTTCCTTGCTGTCACTTGTAGTGGGTGTTTGCCACGTGGTACTTTACAACAGTCTATTCAACAAAATTATTTTTTATTCTAAAAAAATATTGACAATTTTTATTTATTTATTTCTATAAGACTACCAAAAATTTACACCATTAATAATTTATGAAACAAAAATATTTTACATAAATGATGGATACCAATGCATATAAATAAATTAAGATATAATTATGTGATTTAATATTTTTAATTAGTGATAAAATTAATAATTAATTGTTTAATCACATAATGTTACATTAATTATTTTATATCCGCCAATACTTATTGCGTGTATAAATAATATAAAAACTAGACCCACTATCAATTTAGATAATTAAACTAAGATGAATTATAATCGTGTTTTTACAATGACATTAGTGTAAAAAATTTGATTGAAAATGGACACACAACCACCAAACCAAATTCAATTTTAGTTAAATGTAATGTATTTTATATTTAATATTCAATAATTAAAAAAAGAAAAATTATTTTAAATAATATATTTGATTTTGTTTTAAATAACAAGTCCAACTATGGATCTATCAATTTAAACATAGATTAACTTGAATTGATTCCCTCGTCATGTTAATAACGATCCAAACATAAAAACACTAGTTTGTAGCTTAGGTTTTAATAAATGATTAAAAAAATAATATTATATGTACATATATTTTAATACTTATTTGTATATATAAATGATGTATTATTATCTAATAAAATATTAATATATTTTTAATTTAAAATCATATATTATATAATTCAATTATTTAATAATATGTTATTTATATACAAAATACACACGTAGTTTTAGTGAATAAAAAATCCAACGCCCGCTAAAGTGGTCCTTTATGCTATACAATTCATACGTCCAAGCATCAATTCATATGTCCAATCATTCAAAAAAGAATACAAAATTTATTAAGCCCATCAACGCTGTGAAGACAACAATTGTATTCATTCGGTGGGATCTGTGGGTGGATGGGCCAACAGAATTGGGCCCATTGAAAGGCACCTTTGACCCCCAATTGCCACCTAACTTGACTTAGATGTTTGCAGTTTAACTACCACTCTCTCTTTGTGGCCAACCAAATTATATAATGTTCATTTTATTTCTAGGGTCTATTATATAGTTTTCTTAGTGCATAGTAGATTTGATCTAAATTGAATTTAGGTATTTGGGGTTTAACAAGATTAAATCTATAATACCAAGTTTAATTTGAATTGACGCATAATATCATCAAAAAATTATCAACGAAAAAAATAATATTATTATAAGAACGAATAATATTGTTAGTAAAATAAACTAAATTATCAAATAAATAAATGAATCTATTTTGATCTAAGTTATTGACTTTAAAATTGACTCATTTAATCCCAACAATAAATTAAAGTAAATGTAACTTGAACCATATCTTCCTTTGCTTGATTTTTTTCTTCTTGGTTATTTAAATCTTGATCCCTTGACATTTCTTTCTTCTCTCAATCAAATTGATGATGTATTTTTTTTTCAAATCATTGATATGTTTTTCTTTTTCATGATCAATGAATAGTTACTAGATAGAAGTATTCCTTTTTTTTTTTTTTTTTAAGACTTTATTATAAATTTATGCATGTCATCCGTATTATATTAAATTATGCTTATCATATTATTGGAGGTTAGCATGTTGAGTTTTTCAAGTCTCTCCTAAATGGAACCTCTAGATAATGATGGAAATTGATTGATTATGTCTCATAATTTTTATTTCATATTATTGGAGGTTAGCATGTTGAGTTTTACAAGTCTCTTCTAAATGGAACCTCCAGACAATGATAGGAATTGATTTATTATACTTAATAATTGTTATGTCATATTCATTGATGGTTGATGGGTAGAAAGAGTTTCACAAAACATAATATTCCAATTTCGATATATTTTCTAGAAAGTTAAGTTGAATTTAAACGAGTTGTTCAGATTTAAATTTAAATTTGAGTCAAATAAATCAAGAATGAACGGATTTAAACATTTGAGTTTAGCCCAGTTTAAATTAAATTAAAATTAAATTACTTTTAGTCAAATCTGAACTTCAATTCTTCAACTTCGAATTGACTTTTTCGAATTAGTTAATTTTGAATTGAATTTTACTTGAGTTTGATCATAATTTATAATTAAAGAGTATATTTTTTTTCGCTGATTCAATCTAAGATGATCATTTCTTGAATACAAACTCAACCCTTATATACACAAAGATCATAACGAATCAAGATCTCAAATTAGCTTTAGGGGAGTAGTGAGCGATCTTCCTTGTTTTTATTTAAAGGTGGTTCTTCTTAATATGTTTCAAAAGAAGCTAGGAAAACTAAAAACAAATTAGCTCTTTCAAGCCCTAGTTCTTGAATAAAAAGGCAATTGCAACAAAAAGAACGATGGGAATAACAAACCTCTTGGCTAGTTCACCCCATTGAAGCTACCTTTGAGCCAAATCCTTCCCTTGCTATTAAATCAAATATTATCCTATAAACAACCCACTGAGGAAGATTGAGACAAATTTGGGTTTAAAATAGTAGTCAAAATCACAAGAAAAACAAAAAAAAAAGAATAAAATTATGAAATGGGTGAGTGATTAGTGTTATAAGTTTATTGCCTTGTGTTTCAAAACATTGGCACAAAGAATCTGAATTGTCTTCCAATTGACACAATTATTAGCGCTTTTTGAAAAAAAAAAAAAAAGTTTCTCTTATTTAATTATTTATCATTGGCTTATAATGTTAGGTTTTGTTCAATAAAATTACTTTTTGGGACTATAGCCAACACAAAAAGTGAATTTTCAAAAATACTCACCTTTTGCAAAAATAAAAATAAAAACTATTACTTTTATGAGAATTTTAAATATGTGATAAAAAATAATATCATATCAAAATATGATGACCCTAACTGTATGTATGTTCTCCTTAATATAATTAATCATGGGATTGACGAAATAGAGAATTAAAAGGCTAAAGGACATAATCCCACCCATAGTTTGAGGCGGGGGCAGAATCCCACCCGCCAAGTTTAGAAAGCCCGGATTCCCACCCGTTGACTGTTAAATCTAACAGTCAACAGTAAGTCTAGGGGTAATTTTGTCATTTTAAAATTAAAAATATTATAAAATAATATTAAAAATTTTAAAAATTTTTATAAAATTATAAATTTTTTTTATAAAATTATAAAAAATTAAAAACCA